>JAXIVD010008358.1:0-17749 GCA_036785275.1 Cancer borealis | reverse complement strand
GCTTATAATGGCACATGAAGACGAGCCATTTTCATTACGTCTTCATGACACGCATGTTGCTCCTCTTGAAGGGGACGTGATGTGCAGCTGCCGTGGTGGATCCTGACGAAGGGACGACGAGGGAGAATTAGCGATATTTATGCTTCTCAAGGATTTTTAGGTTGAAGATGAAAGTTAATAAGATGATGAGGATAATGATTAGTTATAAGTGATGTATAGATGGTAATAGGTTGTGGTTATGTAATGCTATGTAATCCTATGTAATCTTATGTAAATCCCATCGAAATACTTACGTGAGTTGTGGAAAAGTGAAACGTGCCTTGGAATACTACCTATCGCATATAAATAAGTAAAAAATATATATACATCTAAGTTAAGAGAAATAAATAAGTAAATTAATATATATAAAAAAATCTTAATCTTCCACTAAAAGAAAAAATAAAGAGAATTCGTATTAAGGAGAGAAAAAGAAAACATATTTCCCCTCTTGCTTGTTCCTTCGTCATTTCTTTTCCCCACGACTTAGAGAAGGAGGAGGAGGAGGAGGAAGGGAAGGAAGGAAGGAAGGAAGGAAGAGGTCGCATGGGTTTGTCTGACGGCGGGAAATAAGGTAATGCCGTTGTTTCGTGGCCCCAGACTCCTTTTGCCTTAGTTACTCCTCCACAACACGACAGTCTGTCATTAGCCCCGAGGAAGGTGTGGTCAGGAGGGTGTCCGAAGGCAGGTGTTCGAGACCTGCTAACAGAGGGTGCTGAAGGATGGCAAGAAAACGTTAATTAATCAATATCACAGGTAGAGAAACAGTGACGTGTAGGAAGGTAAGGTAGGAGCGTGTATTTGCAATGGAGGAGGAAATAGAGTGAGACGTGGTTAGTGTGATAAGGAAATGGGGGGGTTGATGGATGTGGTGGTGAGTGTGGCAGTGGGCCGAGTAATGTGGGAATGGGAATGGCATAGCTAAGAGTCTGGAAAGTGGAGGTTTGATGAATAGGTTTTAGGAATGGGATAATTGTAATGAATGGAGGCAATAAAACGTGTGAATGATGTGTGACTAAGTGCGTCTTGGTCTTGGTCTTGGTAGGTAAGCATATTTAGCACCGCGTGGAAACCTGAGGAGCGTGAAAAGGAGACTAAATGAGATCAAGATAATAGGAACACGTATCATACCTGTCCAAGCTGCCCAGAAAACACACCATATACTGTTGAAATGTAATGGAAATGGGAAGAAAATGACACCAAGATGAATTTTAGATAAGGGAAAATAATACCACTAGAATAATGTATCCTCGCGTGGCTGTGGAACTAAAAAGGAAAGAAATAAAAGCTTAACGTAATGGCTGTGTTTTGCCATTCGTCTTGTTTATGTGTATATTTCATGGTTTCTCTTAGGAGGGGGGAGGCAGGGGTGTAATTACTCCATTTAATAAAATATCGCTGACTAAAAGCCTCCGCGAAACACAGGGATAAAAAGAGCGAAGGAAAACATGGATTACCGAGGGAGAAGCAGAAATAATCAGACAGAGGAGGAGGAGGAGGAGGAGGAAGAGGAAGAGGAGGAGAGGGAAGGTAAACGAAAAGCCTGACGGAATATGTACCCTCGTTACCCGGTTATTCAATAGTTGTATTTTTCCATCGATAACTTGACTAAACTGGACATGCTCTACCTTTGTGCAGTCACGAACACACTGGATTGAAGAGTTGCGTCCATTGTCAACGTACACGATGGATTGGCAAGCCTCATAGCGGGGTAATGAGCACCTGTAACTATAGCTCCCAACAAGGGTTTTTTGAAGATCCTTAATTGGTGCCTGAAACTTTTGGGTGAGTTTCGAAAAAAAGCGTTCAGAGTCCAATGAATAGATTTTCTCCTCGGCGAGTGTCCGGTATTACCCAGACTGCTTTGATGGCGCCCTTTGATAGCTGTCACCCCAGGGGGACGGCGGTGGGAGGCCCCGGAAGGTGGGAGATTACTGTGGGATGGACGGGGGGTGGGAGACTGGAGGTGCTTACAGAATATCCTATCTGAGGGTTTTTTTCACTCGTTCCTTGGATTTTGAAATTTCTCAACATGGAATACATTTATTTGCGTTTTCAGAATGTCATGTATTCTTGATTCTATAAATAGTAGAGGAAAACCCAAACATTTGCTATATCATTAAAACTACAATAACAACAACAACAACAACAACAACAACAATAGTGTATAGAGTTATAGTTTCAATATCTATCAAATTAATTACATGTTTACCTATGTGATTATCCCACCTGTGTTTACCTGTGTTCACCGGACTTACCTGTCTATATGTTCACCTATTTCTCTACTCATGTCCTGCACCTCATTTCTAGCGGTACAATGAGGTATGAGTCTGAGATAACAGGAGTAGTTTAACGCATTCTAATCACACTTATCTTTCTTATCTCCAGGAATGCGCAGGAAGTGTATATCAAGCAGGCTTCAGATCCCTTTGAGTTGCCTTGATTGTCACGGTGTTTGAGTCATCTTGAAAAAATACATTAAAGAATCCACGCCTCAGGTAAGTTGATAATGATTGTGTATGGTTAATGTAGACTACCTTTTTATAAATAATAGTTAAGGTTAATTATGATGGAATGGATAGTATTTAGTCTTGAAATGCACGTTTGAAGTTGTTTTAATAGACGTCGCGTGTTATTTATGGCTTACGTGTATAATTTTTTGTTTAATGTGTGTGTCAGGGGAAACATTAAAATCTGAAGGTAACACGTGGATTGAATAAAACGCTGTTGATGGAAGGAATTTGCTTATGTATCATTATCTTCAACAACACGAAAACTCACTCCCGACTGCATGATTCCCTCTGCTTCCCCCTCCTCGTCCTCCTCTCCCCTTCCCTTCCTCCTCCTAACCCCCCTCCGAGCGGCAACACACATAAACACAAAGACTGTAAAACCCTGCAACATCGACAAACTGTACACGCAACATTCGTTCTCACGCCAGTTAGGTTGACTCTGTAATAACGCAAATTGTGAGCGACATTAAGTTTGGCAAATGTATAAAATGTATAAAATCCTCGTCTCGGAAGCGTTCGTGACAGGAATGCATTTGATATCCGTCTCCTCCTGCTTCCATCTGGAGGTATAAATCACGTCTAATCCTCTTATTTACCTGTGGAATAACAACTTTCAGGCAGGTAATGTGATGAGGTGAGTCCAGCAGGAGCTTCCCTTGGACCTAACAACACACACACGCACATACACACACACACACACACACACACACACACACACACACACACACACACACACACACATACACACATACACACACACACACACACACACACACACACACACACACACACACACACACACACACACACACACACACACACACACACACACACACATCACCTTTGCAATTCGTTAAGTCTTGCTAAAATATACTACTTTGCGTTTCTACTCTAGACATGTCACGTTTTACTGTCTCGTACATTATTATAGGTATTAAGGGATAATTTTCGTCGTGTATACATTACGTTCAATATACATAGCAAGTTTATATTCATGACGTTCTTGTGTATATTATGTTACGCTTATTTCTGCACTAACCTTGATCTGGTAGTCAGGAGGTGAAGGGGTAGTGTATTGTCCTGCAGAACAACACTACGGTAATACTTCACCTTCTGTTTTTATTATTATTATTATTTTTTTTAATGTTCTGTAATGTTTAACCAAATCCTGGAAACACCGTCAACACGCAACTGTAATTATTGTATGTCAGTGTATTCTACCACCACCACCGCTACCACAACTACCACTACTAGTACTATCACTATTACCACTACCACTACTACTACTATTACCATCATCACTAATGCCACTGTTCATAATGGCATTCACACATTCATACACGCACACAGACAAACAAAAGAAACAAATACACACACACACACACACATACACACACTACATAATACTCACACTCACTTAATCCTTCTTGAAAAAAATATAACCCTAACAAATTTCACCTTCCCATGAAAAAAAAATAGTTAGTAGTAATAGTAATGATAGTAATAACAAAAACACACACCACCACCACCACCACCACCACCACCACCACCACCACCACCACCACTATAACCACTCTATTCCACCTTTCCTTATATAAATTCCATGCATTCTTAATTTCAATATCCCGGATGCAGGTCATATGTCACACATCCTAATTCACAGTGTGTGGCGGGCGATAAACCAAGCCGAGTTTATTACCAGGACACCATGTTAAAAGGTTCCACTAATGCATGGGCGGCCAGCACGAGCATTGACCTTTACCCTCAGGGGGACCACACTGCGAGAGAGCTTGGGGGCGAGGTGGAGCGAGGTGGGGCGAGGTGGGTAAGACTAGCAAACAGGGAGAGACTGGGGTAAGAGAGGGACATGGATGCGAAAGGACTAGCAAGAGCACAGGTATTTGAGGTAACTGAGTAAGGTGAGAGGCCCTTGGAGAGTGTAGGGCGAGTGGAGGTGTTCTGGTGATGGTGAAAGGGAGAGTCTTAAGGGCCAGTGTTGCAGCAGTCTTGTTGAGCTTTTAGCAAGTTAGAAAGCTCTCAGGAGTGTCAGTCAAACTTAAAATGTGTTCCTTTCTTTTCTAGTGAGCCGTGTTTGTGTGTGTGTGTGTGTGTGTGTGTGTGTGTGTGTGTGTGTGTGTATGTGTGTATGTGTGTATGTGTGTATGTGTGTGTGTCTACGTATATGTGTTTTTGTGTGTGAAATCGATAGCTGTGCACCTATATTTGTTTCCTTGTTTCCGTTATCATTTTCCGTAGCTTTTCTCTACCTGTCCTTCCCCTCTTTCTCTGCCCTCTCCCTCTCCCTCCCTCCTTGCCTCTTTCCCTCCTTCCCTCTTTCCCTCCTTCCCTCGCACACGTCCTCTGTAGACATCCCAAATTTTGGAAGCTTCATCCCCTGAGGGTCAAGCCACCCTCCTACACGTGACCCTTATACCTCTTCTGCTTTTCTCCCTTTCCCTCTCCCTTACCCTCTCTCTTGCCTTTTCTTACTCTCTCTGCCTCCCTTTCACTTTCTCTCCCTCTCTATTTTCCTACCTCTTGCTTTTGCCTCATTTCTTCTCTCTCTCGCTTAATTTTTTAATTTAATTTATTTCCTTCTGTTCCTGTTCCTTTTCTCTTCCTTCATCACCTTTGTCAGTGTTCTCTTGGCGGTAAAGTGTCAGGAGAGTCAGAATATCACATTTCGCTTATTTACTGGAAACATAGTTGATTATAGAAACAAAACAGCACGAGATCTTTCAGAACTCGAACCCCGGGTATTTCACATCCGGGTTGAATGTTGTAGCCGCTTTACCAATGTGTTCTGTAAGTGGTGGTGATCTCTTCTATCGTGGAAGCCTCAATTGACATCATCAATAATGCAGAGCGAGTGGTCGGTCTCCGGTAAGTGTGTGTGGGGGTGATTGCAGCCTCGCTACCCACTCTTGGTTCCAACATGCTAATTTCAAAATAGGATCAAACCACTCAGGCTTAATGGGTACACCAATTAGAGGTTCAGGTGTGGGAGGATCATTATTTCCAACTTGGCCCCTTTTTTTTCGGCGCCTTTGGGCAGGTGAGGTTATGTATGACCTTCCCGTGGGCTGGTAGGACGTGGTGGATAATTAAAGGTAAATGGTACTTTTTATAATGTGTAGAATCGGTGGATATATATTTCAACATCAAGTTTATGTCAGTAAAAAAAATAATAGTTATCTAGTTCTGAACACCTTTTCTGGCAGTGTTGTGATTTAATGAGGAAGCTTATAGTAGATATGAAAGTTAATTACCCTCCCTTAGAAAATCTGGCTGCAACATTAATTTCTATTTTTCAGTGCGTGTCCTTAATGGGGCATAGACTGCTGGACCATTAGCACTAATATTATACTGGAAGCGGCTACTGCGAATGTCAAAAGCTTATTAATTATGCCAATCAAGTAAATGCTTCCCACTGGACTGTAAGCTTGATTCTAAATGGACTTGGTTATCAGTCAATGTTGCTTCCATCGACTGCCTCCCTGCCCCTCTCCCTGCCTCCCTGCCTCCCTGTCTGCCTGCCTGCCTCCCTGCCTGCCTACCTACCTGCCTGCCTGCCTGCCTGCCTGCCTGTCTCCTTGCCTGCATGCCTCCTTGCCTCCCTGCCTCCCTGCCTGCTTCTGTTCCTGCTTTTCTGCCTCCCTGCCTGTCTGCCTCCCTGCCTGTCTGCCTCCCTGCCTGCCTCCCTGCCTGCCTCCCTGCCTGCCTCTCTGCCTGCCTGTCTGCCTCCCTGCCTGCCTGCCTGCCTGCCTCCCTGCCTCCCTGCTTCTCTGCTTCCTTGTCTGCCTGTATCCCAACCTGCTTGCCTGCCTGTCCACCTGTCTACCTGCCTATCTGTCTGTCTGTCTGTCTGTCTTCATGTACATGTGTATATGTGTATATGTACTTCATATACACAAAGCATCACAATAGAGAGGAGTGTTGAAGAGAGCTAGTGTTGCATCCAGTAAGCTTCCTCTACTTTCCTTCACATCTCCCTCCCTGTTTCCTTCCCTCCCTGTTCCCATCTCTCCCTGTTTCCTTCCCTCCCTGTTTCCTACCCTCCCTGTTTCCTTCCCTCACCTCAGTTTAGTTTTAAGGTACTCTAGGGAGGCAATTTGTCCTTGAAACTGCATCGTTATAACATCGTCTATGGAAAAATTATGGTTCTCTATTTTTTTCCCTTTAGTTTTTTTCATTTTTTTTCTTGTTTTTCCTTTTATGTTCTCTTCTTTTTCTATTAATTTCCGTTCCTTCTCTTTTATTTCCCTTTCCCTTCCTTTATTTTTATTTTTCATTGCCTTCTGTCTTTCTCACATTTTTTTCTTATTATTCTACGTCTTCGTTTTTTTCTTATTGTTATTTCGTATTACATAGTTTCCTCTCATTATCAATTACTTTTCTTTGTATCATTATTTTTTTCCTTCATGTATAACCTTCCAGTACTTTATCTCTCTCCTTTCTATTTCTTTGGCCTCTTCTAATTCCTTTTATCATCTTTTTCATTCTCTCTCTTTCTATTTATATTATTGAGTTCTTCCTCTGATTCGTTATTCTCTCCCTCTTTCAACCTCTCATTCTCTTTCCCTCCCATCATCTGTTTCTCTTTCCCCCTCTCTATTTTCTACTCCTGCCTCCTTGTTTCCTCTTCCTCCTTCCATTTTTCCCTAGTCAGACATCCTCCTGTCCTTGCCCCTCTCCTCCCTTTTCCTCTGTTTTTCCTTTTTTCCTCCTCTCCCCTTCCCTTCCTCTCTTCTGCTCCTCAACTTCTTATCCTGACTTGAGGACTGTGTCTAAGGAGAATGTCTCAGTTATTAGTGTCTTGCAGTGTGTAAAAAGAAAGAGAGAGAGAGAGAGAGAGAGAGAAAGAGAGAGAGAGAGAGAGAGAGAGAGAGAGAGAGAGAGAGAGAGAGAGAGAGAGAGAGAGAGAGAGAGAGAGAGAGAGAGAGAGAGAGAGAGAGAGAGAGAGAGAGAGAGAGAGAGAGAGAGAGAGAGAGAGAGAGAGAGAGAGAGAGAGAGAGAGAGAGAGAGAGCAAAACAAAAATATATCAAAAAGTGCAACATGTTATGAAGAACTAAAAGATAATATCACCACAAAGCTTAAAATAGATTAACAAATGAAGCTGAAAAATGCTGATCATGATGGATGCTCGGTCGACATGAGACGTAAGCGAAGATTATAATTATTAATTTGTTAAACTTAGTTATCTTTTTCTTTCCCTCTTCTTTTTTTTTTCCTTTTGGGGGGGTAGGGGTGGGTGGGAGGAGGAGGCGATAATCAGGGTAAGTCTGTGTTTGTCATTATTAAAAAGTTTACAAGCTCTGTGTGTGTGTGTGGAAGTGATGAGAGAGAGAGAGAGAGAGAGAGAGAGAGAGAGAGAGAGAGAGAGAGAGAGAGAGAGAGAGAGAGAGAGAGAGAGAGAGAGAGAGAGAGAGAGAGAGAGAGAGAGAGAGAGAGAGAGAGAGAGAGAGAGAGAGAGAGAGAGAGGAGAGAGAGAATAAAGACTTAAAAGGAGGGGGAGAGAGTGAAGGAAAGAGAGTTGTTTAGCAGTATGAAAGAATGAGGGAAAGAAGGGAAGATAGAGGGGAAGGAATGACAGAAAGATAAAAGGAAGGAGAGACAGACAGTGCAAAATCAAAACCACAAATGTAAAATGGAAAAATCTCAAATGAAAAGAAACAGTTGAAGGAGGAGAAGGAGGAGGAGGAGAAGAAGAAAAGGAGGAGGAACAGAAAGGAAACGGGACCAGGAGGAAGAGGAGGAGGAGGAGGAGGAGGAGGTAGAGACTGCAGTAACTATAGATCCTGGACAAGCCTTCGCCTCCTTCCATTCGTGAGGCTTTCTGTCTGTATTGACTTAGCTAGTCGTAACAGACTCTTTGTATTGGTACGTGTCTCGTAAATTTTCTAGATCAATTGAAGTCTGCGGGAACCAATTTCGAGCGGAACAATGACCAGGTATATTTAGCGCCGCATTTTCTTCTCTACTAATGGATTTCGTCACAAGTATTGAATTTGAGGTGATATGTTTGCTGCCACCAGTCTCAGAAAGTGTATTTTTGCTAAGGTGTTAAGTGTGTCGGAGCAACGTAGAGAAGAGGAGGAGGAGGAGGAGGAAGAGGAGGAGGAGGAGTAAGAAGAACAGTAAAGGGGTGGAGGGGGAGGAACAGTAACAAAAGGAGGAGGAGGAGGAGGGGAAGAAGGAATGTTAAATATTAGGGCTCAGTGTGAAATGTGGTTTGACTCGAGATAATAGAGAGCGTGGTCATGTAAAAAGAAAATAATGAAAACGACATAATATAACTTTTTTTACATGGACATTATAAAAAAAAAGAAAAAAAAAAGAAAGAGTGTAAGAGAGAAATAGAGAAAGAAAAAGAGAAACACCTTAAGAACACACTATTTACACCAACAATCATCAGGAGACTTAAGGCGTGGAAGGGGAACAAGACAATGAGGTTCCCGTAGGTCAGGATGTGGTCATGCCGATGTGAAGTGAGGCGGAGAGGGTTGTGGCGAGGAGCGCAAGTGAGGGAGGTGGAGGAGGAGGCGGAGAGGCGTGAGGAGAAGTGGAGAGGTGGAGGAACACAAGTGGGAGGGAGTAAAGTGGAGCATCAGTTGCGTGCCATCGTGCCGCCCTCAGGAGGTGGTGACTGGCGAAGGGTTAGGATGAAGGTGGTCCTAATGAAGGGGAGGCTAAGGTGAGGTGACCGTCAACCCTCACCATCCTACAGGAGTGAAGGATTCTACACCTGATCCCTGATAAACTTATGGGATGAGTCAGAGGTGTGATGACGAGTACAGTGTAGTTGTGAAATTTAAAATGTGAGAATTTCCTTTAAGACCAGAATTTACAGCGTGCATAAAACATGTGTGATGTTTTTCGTCCATATTTTAATTACCTTGTATTGTGAGCAGAAAAATAGTTGTCATAATTTTTGTGCGTACAACCATCACTGTAGCCCAGATTTAAATGCATTTTGACCAGCCTGCATATTTTAGACCTTTAACCTTGAATACGTAAGTAGCGGTAATTACACAGGTGGTCATCCACCCAGTAATGTCCTTCCATAAAAGACTCATTAGCCTCTGCAGGGTGTCACAAAATTATCTAAATCTTATTATATTACCTGCAATTACGACGGGTGAGTGCACTAGTGCCATACCTTGAATGTGTATATATATATATATATATATATATATATATATATATATATATATATATATATATTATATATATATATATATATATATATATATATGACTGATAAATTCGTGTTAATTAGATGTTCCAAATAGATATTCTTCGAAGGTTTGATCCAGGTCATATTATTTTTGTTTTTGATTAGTAATCGAGTTTTACTTTTCACACAAACTTGTGTCGTGGCTTCAGCATCAGTAACATTTTCCTAACGCCAGAACTTACAGCCTCAGACGCCACGTTCTTTGTTGTGGTTAAGGTGCCAGGCTGAACCCGTGGTGTGGTGCTGCTCGTCATGTACAAGCGTTGTGATGATCATCTTAATTTCCTGAATCAAGGTAGTTTTATAATATCTTGTATTTAGAAAAATATGAATATGCATAGGAAGCTTGTGTTGCAGGACATAAATCCTTATAAAGCGCCAGACTCCCCAAGTTGGGTTGTGCTGAACAGAGAAGCTTTGGAGTCCGTTTGCAGTCGATCCTTTAACTACTACACTCCTATTTTTCTTTCTTTCTTTTGCATACACGCACAAAAATCTTCGGCCTTCTGAAAAAGTCTCCTCGCTGGTAACACACGCACATTGGCCTTACACTCTTTAGCGAGAAACAATAACTTTTTTGCGTGGATGATGATGGTGGCGGGGACTCACTGACCATCCATTAACAACCAAGAAAAAAACATAGATTTCTTTCATTTGCTTTGTTCTTCTCACGCTCAAGACATCAACATAGGAAAACGGATACAACATACAATCAAACGTACTGTACATTCTCCCTTCGAATATTACACAAGGAAGAGTGAGGAGATGCAAGGCGGAGAGCGTGACATTAAGGATTGTTGAGCGCAGCAGCGATAATGTTATACTGAAGACCACCTCTCAGCTACCTTATGGGACAAATATTTAAATTCTTCCTTAACCTACTACTACTGCACACACACACACACACACACACACACACACACACACACACACACACACACACACACACACACACACACAGACACAGACACAGACACAGACACAGACACAGACACAGACACACACACACACACACACACACACACACACACACACACACACACACACACACACACACACACACACACACACACACACACACACACACACACACACACACACACACTGTATTCAGCCTAGTGTAAACCGACACCCACAAGCTGAAGCCTCACAAAGCCACGCCACGCAAGTCCCTAACTACGCCCAACCAGCCTCCAGCCGGCCCCCTCTTTTGACATGACGTAACTAGCTCTCCACAGCGGCCCACTAACGAGCGTACATGCATGGCCATTGCTGAGGGGGAGAGTAGACAGGGGAGAGGTTAGGGTTGCTGGAGGAGGAGTAAGAGGAGGAGTAAGAGGGGTTGGAGAGGCAAGAAGGAGTAAGGGAGGTAGGAGAGGGACCAGCAGGAAACCAGGATAAAAGGGAGTAGAACAGGATTGTTAGATAAATACTTGGTGAAGGAAAAAAAGGGAATAAAAGTAGATACATGAATAAAAGGAAATATAAATGGACGACTCCTATATTTGTGTAGAATTATATATTATTGAAGACATAAGAAACAACAATGTCTTCCTTATGATGTTGTTCTTCCTGATTGTTGTCGTGTCTCAAGTTTCAGTCTTGGATTATCTTGCTATCATGAACAAATAAAAACTTTGCCCAGTTTAAAGTATTTGTTCCGAACGAAGACTTGGTCACCGACGGTAAACACACCATCTGAGAAAGAGAGAAAGAGAAAAAAAGAGAAAGAGAGAGAAAGAGAGAGAGAGAGAGAGAGAGAGAGAGAGAGAGGTAATTAAAGCCCCTAAAAATCCACGTTTACCATCATTTAAGAGTTACATTACCTTAATTAGACGCAGTTCAAGCTTACAAGATAAATAAGAAGGACATTTTTCCCCTCTTTTCTAATTATACTGCTTGACAGGATCCTGCTTAACCATGTCCTGGAGTCTTAATGAAATCCTTAGGGCGTGGTCAGGCGGCGGACGAGGATGAGGATTAAGACAAGGCAAGGCAAGGCAAGGCAAGGCAAGGCAAGGCAAGGCAAGGCAAGGCAAGGCAAGGCAAGGCAAGGACAGGATGTTATGAAGAAAATCTGCTTGCACGCTTAAACAGACACTTCTGGACGTCAGTTATCTGTTGCCACACGATCTTTCCCACTTTAATTACGAGCTGGTAATCAGGGGAAGCCAGAAAAATGATTGTTTGGCTAAGGATTTCAAGGTAAAAAAAAAAAAAAAAAAAAAAAAACGGAAGGTAAAGGAGGTTAAAAAATGATAATAAATAACCAGGAAACTTGTCCCTACGAAGCGTGTTTACCGAGGGTGTTCAGCCACTTGCATTAAGCCAGGGGTGTGGGTGCCCGCTTCCTTGCCTCTGTAAACACTTGCTTCACTGATCCTCGCGATTAACGCATCCGCCAGTATTTAAAAAGATTTAGAAAGTTTACTAATTATGTAGTAATTTTTCGTACCCAGGATAAATCCGCAGCGTTCACCAAGGAGATGTTTTGCGTCTTTTGGAATTTAGATGTGATTAGACTTTGTCAGTGTTGTCACCATTTAATTATTATCATTACTGCTACGACGACGACTAGTACCACCACCCCACTACCACTACCACCACCACCACCACCACCACCACTATAACCACCACCACTATAACCACCACCACCACTACCACATATAAAATAATTCATCTACAAAATCCAAGAAACAGTAGCGTCTTCCCACCATCCATCACCTAGTGTCTGCTTGATTACAAGTGTGTATTTTTACGATTAGTCAGGTGTGTTGCTGGAGATATTCAGGTGGTAGGGAGGCAGGTGTGGGGGACCAGGCTGCCCTAACACTATAAGCCATGCACTGGATACAGTAAAGGGGAGGAGGAGGAGTAGTAGGGTGGTGGAGGTAAGGGGAGTAGAGTGAAGGGTAGGAAGGGGAAGGGAGGGGAGGGGAAGGGAGGGGAGGGGAGGGGTGGTCGCCAATGCATATAAGATCAGCGAAAGTCTAAAATATGGATATTCAGGGGGAGAACCGCCTTGTTTTGGTGACGTGAATGAATATGGTTAGCGTGACTCTAGGCTGCCTCACTCTGAACCCCCATTGCTGAATCCTTGAATCTGAACCCCTGTTTGAACCCTCGCGAAAGTCAGCTGTGATTGATGTTTACTCGCTTTGAAATTTGAGTAAGAGTGAACCTCGAGTGAAGCTTCATGAATTGATTCTGAAACCTTGTCTGAAATATCGACTCTGATCCTGATTGAGCCTTGACGCTTTTATTAATTCAGAGTGAAATATTAGTGAATCTTTACTATACTTTGCTTTAAGGCTTAATTTTGATTCGTATCTTTGAGCTCCAACACTGAACAATGACTCAAAGCCTCGAATCGCAGCTCGAGTACCGTATTGAAGCTTCACTCTTAATCGAATTCAAACTTTCATGTCCTAACTTCATCTTGAATCCTAACGTGATATCTTGTTCTGTTAACTGTTGAATCCTAACTCGTGTGTATCTGTTTGATGTTCAATAGAGTTGAGCTTCCTGGAAACGCAAAGTCCCTCGTCTTAACATGGAATACATACAGACTTCAATTATTTATCATTAATGCAAGTTTGGCAATCATAATTACTTCTATAGGGTGTGGAATTATACGTTCAATCAACCTGCATTAATGAGAGAGTAAATCCAGGTAATTTTAGTGATATTTTTGGGTATGAGAAGTTGCTTAAGGCGTGTGACTGATGCTGTGGATTAGAAAAGTGATCTGATACGTGATAGAGAAGGTGTAGGTGAAGGCGTGTTGATGTTTGTGTCTCAACGCCGCCCACACACCTGTCCTTACCATGTGTTTTGGTAATGATGATGATGATGATTAGGGTGTGTGTTTGTATGTTGCCTGTAATTACACTCCTCCTCCTCCTCCTCCCCTGTCATGTCTCCTACTACTCCCCTGCCACACAATTTTTCCCCCATCTCTATCTTTCCTTGAACAACAAACACAAACTCTCCTATATTTTCGTACCTTGTTTCTTCAGTCATTTTTGTTACCAGTGATCTTTTTATATTTCTCTCCCCAATGTTTAGTTTTTTTCTCCCCTTACCTCCCTGTCTCCCCTTGCCCGCACACCCTTACTCCCTTCCCTTCCCTTCCCTGCCCCGCCCCGCCCCAACCCCTTAGGCCTCCGGGTCCAAGAGTTTCCCTTCGTCAAAACTAACAAGCTTGTACTGTCCCACCTCGTTACCAACAACAACCTTCGTTACTCGCCGCAGCCCCGTTACGCGTATGTGTGATGGTCTTGTTTATCCGTAACTACCACCACCACCACCACCACCACCACCACCACCACCACCACCACCACTCTTGTTACTCTAAATATGTATGCGTTACTTTCTCTTTCTCTTTGTCTTGCTATCTGCCTCTTTATCTATGTGTGTTTGTGTGGGTGTTTGTGTGTCTATCCGTATGTGTGTGTGGGTGTGTGTGGGGGGTCTCTCTCTCTCTCTCTCTCTCTCTCTCTCTCTCTCTCTCTCTCTCTCTCTCTCTCTCTCTCTCTCTCTCTCTCTCTCTCTCTTCTCTCTCTCTCTCTCTCTCTCTCTCTCTCTCTCTCTCTCTCTCTCTCCTCGTCTCATTAACACCTTCATCATGTTTTCCTCATTATGCGTTCCGTGTTTACTTGCTCTGTCACACATTCATAACGCGTCGATGTCATTAAAGTATTTTTTTTTTTAATACACGTGGATGTATTGCACTCTCACTCAAACACACACACGTGCGCGCACACACACACACACACACACACACACACACACACACACACACACACACACACACACACACACACACACACACACACACACGGTAATGCACACATACCATTGTAATGAAAGCACTTATGTATGTGTGTAGAACAACTTTCAGGGAGGAGCACATAGGCATAAGTGACATTCTCTCTCTCTCTCTCTCTCTCTCTCTCTCTCTCTCTCTCTCTCTCTCTCTCTCTCTCTCTCTCTCTCTCTCTCTCTCTCTCTCTCTCTCTCGGGACGTACAATGCAACACAAATCGTAACGCAAACGTGCTTAAAACAGGCTGGAAATGTATGTCTGTGAGCTGAATCCCTGTGATGTGTTGCGTCCCTCCTCTTCACCCCTTACCCTCACCCTCCCTTCCCCTCCTTTCCCCTCCCTTTCCCTCCTCTCTTTCCCTCCTCCCTTTCCCTCCCTTCCTCCCTCCCTCATTACTCTACCACAACAACAGCGGGTATCCCTCATCCCTCCCTCCCCGCCACGACCCCTATCAAATTATAGGAAATCATTTAGAGTGATGACCGACATCAAAAGTTGATTGTGCGTTTTTTTAATTACTAATGAAATACAACATGGTGCATTCCATACCATATACCTCAACTTGATATTGCTAATGATTATGGTATTGCCCGCAGTTTTAATTAGTAGTGGAGTTGCGTAGTTTCATTGTCTGATTCGGTCGACCACAAAGTTCTAGCATCGATGGTAAACTCTCTTTTTTTTTTTTACAGTATGAGAGAGAAAAAAAGAGAGAGTAAGTAAAGTAAAAAAAAAAAAAAAGCCTATCAGTCTATCTCTATATATATCATATTTTCTTTTTTCTTTATTACCATTATTACATCTGCCTGTTTTTTTTGTTTATATATTTTAATTCCTTTTCTGTGTTTGTTAATGAAGTGCGGTACAGACGTGTTTTGTTCAAGCAGACTCTTAATTACTCCGTTGTTTTTTCCCTCATTTAAGTAGTTCGAGGAAAGTCGCTTTGCTGAGTGAAAGGAAAAAAATACTTCCAAGAAATGCAAGCTGGTATTTTCTGCCCAGTTAGATCGAGGAGGTTAAGTTTAGTTTTTTTCTATTTTTTTTTTCTGCTTTTTTCATCCTCTTCTACACTGTTTTATGATATGTTTTAGTGTTTTATTCATATGTATTCACTTCTTTTGTTCCTTCCCTCACGGTGTCGCGTTTCTCTCTTAATTTACAGCTTTGGGGGAGACTTTCTTATCAAGCTTCTTATCTCCTTATCTTTCTCAGTAACGGCGCCGTGTGATGCTGTGTATGCCTTTATGAAATTCTCAGTCTCTCTCTCTCTCTCTTCTCTCTCTCTCTCTCTCTCTCTCTCTCTCTCTCTCTCTCTCTCTCTCTCTCTCTCTCTCTCTCTCTCTCTCTCTCTCTCTCTCTCTCTCTCTCTCACATAATTACGATATCCATTAACTTTCACCATACTTTCCTCTCTTCTTCCCTTTCCTTTTCTCTCCTTTCATCCTTTCTTTATCCTCCATCATTTATTCCTCCGTCCTTCTTCTTTCTCTATTCTCCATCCTCTCTCCTCTCTCTCTCTCCATCCCTACCTCTTTCCTCTGCCGCACCTTGGACGTGGGTCTCTCAGAGCGACGATGAGACCATCAAACTTGGGGCGAAACATCAGAATGCTTTTGCGGCGGGCGGAGTGGTGGGTGTTGCTAATACCTGGCGTGTGCTGGCAGTGATCTCATGCATAGTCCTCGCTCTCCCCTCGATCGGCGACCAGGTGCACCCTCCTTCCACTTCCCTCGTCTTTCTTATTCTCATTTTTCATCCCCCCGTGACAGAAAACCGAGGGAAATAAGTTCTTGAGGTGCTGAAATGCTAAGATTCCTTTCCGGACGTCCTGTCTTAGGGCTTCGGGCGCCGCAGTGATGGAAGATCGTCTTCGGTGACTTACTTTGAAGCCTCGAAATATATGTGACTTTTTAGCGCACAGCCTCGGGAAGGGAAGTCATGGAAATGGTCACACTTGATGTTTATTTGAACGTAACATTGGTTTGTCGAGGCGCGTGGACCGTTAAAAGGCAGACAACAGGAAGGTAGGAGTCAGCTGAGCCTGATGTGGGTGGATCTTGGTACACTCTGCCTCCGTGGGCGTGCGTGGGGTGCGGGCGTGCTGGGGTAAGCCTGGAGATGTCGGGTGTTGTAGTGTCGGGTTGGGCGAGCGTCCCCAGCCCAACGGGAGGCAGCCATTAGCGGGTTTAATTCTATTGGAGACCTTTAGGGAAATTTATTTCATGTCAGGTGCATCGTTACAGCTAACGACCAGTTCAGGGCGCGCGGCTGAGCTGCCTCGTTAGGGACGCGTTGGGTCGCTGTGCCAGGCGGGGAGGGAGTCTTGTTAGGGCCGCGGCTGGAGGCTGCGAGTGTCATGTTATGGTCATGCTCCAGACGACCTTGAGGAAGACTGCTTCAAGGGAAAAATATCAGGAACAAGGACGTCATCAGGCGGAGACTTGCTAACAGACTAGAATGTTTTCCCGAACTGAAGCCATTACTCCTTATGGCTGCTTAGAGGGGAGGCCCTATGTGTGTGTGTGTGTGTGTGTGTGTGTGTGTGTGTGTGTGTGTGTGTGTGTGTGTGTGTATGTGTGTGTGTGTGTGTGTGTGTGTGTGTGTGTGTGTGTGTGTGTGTGTGTGTGTGTGTGTGTGTGTGTGTGTGTGTGTGTGTGTATGTGTATGTGTGTGTGTGTGTGTGTGTGTGTTCCTACAGTTATCTGGTATTGTTTATACGATAAGTGGTCTGCCTTTATCATTATTGTTGAAAAATGTGTTTCTCCTGATGCTTTACGTCACGCAGAGAACAATTTCCACAAAGGTTTTAGGTTATTTCCTCTTGCATGAATCTCTGCTTTACACGTTGCAAAGTGTTTATTTATGTATTACTGACTCTTTTTTAAGTATTTTTTTCCTTCACATGTTTACTTTATTCACAGTTCATATCCATCAACATTTATTTATACATTTTCTGCGTCACTTTCACCTATTTCTTCACTGTATTATTCATTATTTTCCTGTCCTTTTCATTTCATATTTATTCCATTATTTTCTCGACCTCTTTCCCTCCCTGGCTTCACTGACTCCTATATTTTCTCCTCACACACTTTCCACTTTAAGTTCTTAAGCTGGAGTTGTGCTCTAGAGATACAT
>JAXIVD010008357.1:7500-17751 GCA_036785275.1 Cancer borealis | reverse complement strand
CAAAACAAGAACATTCAAGAGTAAGAGATAATGGATAACCCCAGGAAATCTACGGTCTGTTCCTCCTAGGTCAGCTGGAAGAGGAGGATGGGAGGGAGGAGCCAAATAACTAGTTAAATACTCAAACTGGAAAGAGGAGAGAGAAAACAAAAAAGAATGAGAATAATGGAAAAGGGGGGGGGAGGGAGCAGGAGAAGGAGCCAAAGCATGGGAAGTATGTATGTATTGATAAGCAGGACAGGAATTAATGAGGAGTGTAGTGAAGGAGATTTTCTTAAAGAGCAGGTATAATGGTGGTGTTAGACCCTTAACGTCCCTCAACACAACTGTCTCAAGGCATACACGAATTAGCGGTAAGGGCGCCTTGGAGCCACATGAGCCATACCTTTGGGAATAATCCATTATGAAACTAATGTATTTTTTAAACACTGCTACAGGTAAAAGGAAAATGAAAGAGAAAATCCTATATGCAGTAGGAAGTCACGTACGGTTTTCATTTTTGAGCAAGCGGTCTGAGGTTCACGGATGAAAGAAATGAAACGATCTCAACCCAAGAACCAATCTTGGGGAAGCGGGTGTGGGGGGGTTGGAGCTCAGCAGTCCTGTCACAGTTACCTAATCTTTTCAGTGCACCAGCTGCCAGTGTTCCTCAACACGTTTTTCATGGTTAATGTCACAACTATTCTGATATAATTTTTTATTTCCATCCCGTAAAACTGCAGACTGATTATACTTTTTTCATATGTCCAGATGTTTGCGTGTCCAGCTCATTAAAGCATCTAATTAATTATTAGGATTATGTTGAAAGAGGTGAGGGTTTGAGCGTCTAGCAAGTGTCTACTCTGGCCGCTTGGTCATATTAACTTGATGACTCTTTTGTTGATCATTATATTCCCGGTGGTTCTCAACTAAACAGGAAGGCGAGGGAGTGAATAATTTAATCTCGACGGACGTTAACAGTTGTCCGTGTAGAAGTTTGTGCAGTGCTGACGTGTGTGGTGTGTGTGTGTGTCTGTGTGTGTGTGTGTTGTGTGTGTGTGTGTGTGTGTGTGTGTAGTTGAGTGTGAGTGTGAGTGTGTATGTTGACGTGTATAGTGTGAGTGTAGGGTATGTAGGGTGTCTGTATGTGTATGTATGAGTATGTGTATGTGTATGTGTGTGAATTGGGATGTGTGGTGTGTGTGTGTGTTTTGTGTGTGTGTGTATGTGTGTGTGTGCTGTAGTGTTGTGTGTGTGTGTGTTGAGTGAGGAGACTATACGAGTCCAGGACAGTAGATTGCTCTTTACGTGAATGCTGGCAGCTCGCTGAGGCATGTGACGCGGTGATGATAGCATGCCGGGAGGATCGGGAAATATAAACCCCAATTTCAGGTCAGGTGCATGATTAGGCAGGTGCTGCCGTGCACTTGTAGAAATGTCTTGGCCGACTGTATTCACTGCAGGAGAGCGCAAGGTAAGATGAGGGCAGAAGTCATATGTGAACGTCATTACAAAGAAACACTGAAACCTGCCTTCCACACAGACACATGCTGGTATTACTGTGTCCAGAAGGAATGGAGGAGACCTGGAGTGGGATGTGTTCCTCTGCGGAGACACTACCGAATTAGGGCGCTTGGGAATGAACACATCTTAATTGAGTGATGGTGCGTCTGCGGGACAAATGGAAGTCGTTGCGAGTGTGCGTAACACTCTGGCAAGTCTTGCTTTAGGTGGGAGGTGAACGAAAGCCAAAGCAAAAGTACAAATGGCTGTAATAATTCAGAAAGCATCACAGGAAATGAAACTTATAACTGTTGTTATTATTCTAAGTGACGCTTCTCTTATTTTAACGATTTTTCATGTGCTTGTATACCGTGTTTGCTGCTGCTGCTGAGACTTTTATATCAACAACAACTACTACTACTGTTTCTGTTATGTACTAATACTACTATTACTACTGCTACTAGCTACTTCTACTTCTACTTCTACTTCTACTTCTACTACTACTATTTCTACTTTCTACTACTACTCTATACTACTACTACTTCACCTTCTACTACTAATAATAATACTGCTAATACTAATTATCAATACTACTTCTAACTACTTCTATTACTTATACTACTTATACTTCTACTACTACTACTACTCACTACCTACTACTACTACTACTACTTCTACTACTACTACTACTACTACTACCATGAGCCTGCCATCGATGACGCAAAGTTTCACCAATAAAATATTATAATAAGAGAACAAGGTGACAGTCTTGAGAGGCGGTCTTCTTTTGACGCCAAATGTCCACTCTGCGGCGCCAGAAACGGCCAGGTCAATCCCACTCATCACTGCCACCACAATATAAAGGAAACGGGAAGAGATGGCGGTAGTTGTAGGAGGAAAATAGAACACTGGGCCTAACTTTAATATTATTAGGATTTGTGTTGTTGCTATAGTAGTAGTAGTAGTAGTAGTAGTAGTAGTAGTAGTAGAGTAGTAGATAGTAAGTAGTAGTAGTGAGTATGTAGGTTAGTAGTTAGTGTAGTAGTAGAAGTAGTAGTAGTAATAGTAGTAGTAGTAGTAGTAGTAATAGTAGTAGTAGTTAGTGAGAAGGACCCTTTGCCATTATTGTTTTACATCTCTAACTCTATATCAAATACTGTAGTTAATCACAAACAGGTCTCGTGAATGTCAACAGGTCTGCTGGTGTGTTGTGTTCCTTTGTGTTCAATATGTGTTTGTGTTCCTCCTTCATTTCAATTTTCTTATTCCGCAATTTTTGGCCTTCCCTCATCTGTACCTTCCCTTCCCCCTCCTTGTCCTCCTTTTGTTCTTCATTTCAGTCTTTCCACATTTGCCTTTTTCCTCTATATCCTTTCTTTCTCCATTCCTCATTCCCTACCTTTCTCACCTCATTCTTTCTCCCATCTCTCTCCCTCTCTCCCTCCCTACTCCCTGTCTCTCCCTCTCCTCCCTCCTCCTCCTCCTCCTCTTTCCTCTTACTCCTCCTCCTCTTCTTCCTCCTCCCTCCTCCTCCTTCTTCTTCTTCTCCTCCTCTTCCTCCTCCCCCTCCCTCCCTTCCTCTGTAATAGGTCCACCGCCTTCATTACCTTTTTTGTTTACTCTCTCTCCCCTTTCTCTCCCTTCAACTCTACCTCGACCTCGGATCCTTGTAGGCGGCGGGGCGGCTGGTGATGTCGTTGTAATGATGGGGTGTCCTGATGGCGAGGAGGAGGAGGAGGAGGAGGAGGAGGAGGAGGAGGAGGAGGAGGAGGAGGAGGAGTGATAAGGGGACGCATCAGTGAGCAAAGAGGGAGGAAGGGTAAGGAGGTGAAAACTGGGGCTTAGCGGGAGAAAGAGGAAAAAGAGAGAGAGAAAGAGAGAGAGAGAGAGAGAGAGAGAGAGAGAGAGAGAGAGAGAGAGAGAGAGAGAGAGAGAGAGAGAGAGAGAGAGAGAGAGAGAGAGAGAGAGAGAGAGAGAGATCATTCCCTATTCTTACGTGCCTTTCCCAAGAGATATATGTTTAAAGCGAATGAGAAATATTCTATTTTATGGGTTTTTTTCTCATTCACATGCATCTATATAATTGGGTTATTGCTTCACTTGTGTGTGTGTGTGTGTGTGTGTGTGTGTGTGTGTGTGTGTGTGTGTGTGTGTGTGTGTGTGTGTGTGTGTGTGTGTGTGTGTGTAATAATAACAATAATAATAATAATAAAAGGTTTATTTGAAAAAGCAGCCATTAGCTGAAAATATACATTTTAAAATTCATGTGTGTGTGTGTGTGTGTGTGTGTGTGTGTGTGTGTGTGTGTGTGTGTGTGTGTGTGTGTGTGTGTGTGTGTGTGTTTACTCGAGGGTGATTTATCTGACAAGTATACACGCAAACACAGATAAGAGGACGCAGGATTGTTTCATGTTTATCTATCTATCTATGTGTCTTTTTATCTCTGCCTATCTATCTATCTGTATATCTATATGTCTGTGTGTCTGATTATCTGTATGTATCTCCCTCTTTGTTTTATCTTAAGTTATACTATTTATGTATGAATTGTCCTTGTTTATGCATGTATGTGTGAACGTATTTATGTATATGATTCACGGGTTCATGTATGTACTCATATGTCCCACACACTTTGTTTACCGCCTGGACGAAGTAAAAGAAGGCCGTGTCCTGCAAGCCTGGCATCGTCTCGTTAGTGCCTCGCCGTGAGAAAATTGCCAAACGTACGGTGATTGCTGCTTAATCGTCGTCATTAAGTGTGGTTGGTGGCTAAGAGTGGGAGGGAATGTGGGGGAGAAGGAAAGAGGCAAGGAGGAAAGAGGAGAGAGAAAAATTGCTAGTGCAGCCTTCTATTCCTCTTTCACTCTATCCGCTCTCCACTCTTTCCCCTCCAATCCTAACCCCTCTTCTTTTTTCGCTTATCCCCATTCTTCATCGGTCTTTCCACGCATCCTAATTCCTGTACTTGGTTCTTCCCCTTCTCCGCCCCTCTCTTGTCCCCGTTCCAGCTGCCCCGCATCGCCACTACCCTCCAGCTCCGGCCTCCGTCACCGCCCCAGATATTAAGGCCACAAAAAGTCCGGATGATACAGTGTCGTCACGTCCCCGTCGAGCTGGTGTGTTGCTCTTACAACGCTGCGCAGTTTGTATCGTGTTATATTAATACACGTAAGGGTGACTGAGCGGGGACATTAAGTTATCTATACACTTCATGGCTTGTGCTCCCTCTCTCTCTCTCTCTCTCTCTCTCTCTCTCTCTCTCTCTCTCTCTCTCTCTCTCTCTCTCTCTCTCTCTCTCTCTCTCTCTCTCCCTCCCTCGCAACACTGAAGTGATAATATACAATTTTACCTCCTCATGCACCTCCTTGCCCCCATCACCTTCACCTCTTCCCCCATCACCACTACTCCCGGAGCCGCCCTTCAACCCCCAGTCTCCCCAGTACAGTCCCGCATCCACCCCCTCACCCAACCTCCATCCGCACTTTTCCACCCTCCCTCCTTCCCCTCACAGACACTACCACATCCACATCACCTCCTTCTTCACCTCCCTTCACTCTCACTCAACACACACCGCACACACACACACACACACACACACACACACACACACACACACACACACACACACACATACACACACACACACACACACACGCAACACACACACACACAACACACACACACACACACACACACACACACACACACACACACACACACACACACACACACACACACACACACACACACACACTCCCAGAGGCTTCAGCAGAGCCACGCAGACTTCCTAACATCCTTATCAGCATCTATACATCCTTCGTATGCAAATGCACTTCGTTACGGTATTCTTGAAGCGTTTTACAGCCTCTACACAGCACCTTCTCATCCTCCTCCTTGCTTGCATTTAACTATCAAACGCAGAGACACATTACCGTTTGTTTAGATAGAATTAAGCGTATCACCTTATTTCCCATTCCAAGATCGTATGTTTTAACGTTTAAGATGTTCTTTATCTCCGTCTGTTGCGGTTCCTCACACCTGAGAAGTCCCAACATACGAATTTGGTGTGAAAATACAAACTGATAAGAAAGAATGTATTTGTCCGCCAAAAAGATGATAGAAAAAAAGTTGTAGTTATGTAATCACAATTCTTTTCTTCCCCAATAATTCAGTAAAATCTAGGAAACTATAAAATGAAAATAAAAATCTCCTAGGGAACTTTCTCAAATATTTTTTCCCCGACTCTCCAGCAGCAGACGTCGTGGAAATATACGAAGTCGCAAAAAAGATCATAAAAAAATTTCACACGAGAACGTATAAAACTTCATGGCAGGACGAAGCGGCCACGACACTGTCCCTTCACATCAACTTCCTCCTTCACCCCTTCACTCCTTCACCTCCTCTTTCACCTCCTAAACAATGTTGGTCAAACGAAGTTAATTTCTTTAATAGTCATAAATAATTGGAATATTTTAACAACACAAATAGTTAACCGTAATACGATTGAAACGTTTAAGCACTATGCATCACTTTCCAAAATCGAGTAATACTTTCTTTGTGTGTGATGGTAATAGCCGTAGATTACATCTGGTTTTTGTTCATTTTCCTTTATAAATTCCATAGCAGTTCTGACATACTACATGGTGTCGTTTCCTCATCCTGTTAGGTTCAGCTGGAGGGAGTGTAGGGTGGGAAGGAGTCATCTACTTTTCTGTCCTTTTGTCTCTTACATGTAGACAAAATAGTAGAGTGAAACCACACGGACCACATCGTTAGGTCCAGCCAAACTGTTATTTCTTTATACTCCTTTCTACTCCTTTTTCTCCTCCTCCATAGCACTGCCGAGTTGGTCATGGCACTAACAACCTCCCTCCTCCTTCCATCTTTCCTTCCATCCTTTCCTTTCTCCATCTCACATTCCCTTGGTAATCTCCTTTTTTCATCATCTCTTATCTCATCTCCCTGTTTTGGCTTTAGTTATCTCTCCCTTATCTCCCTACGTTCTCCGCCCCTCCATTTCCCACCCTCCCTCTGAATTCCTCCCTTATCTCTCGTCACCTCCGCCTTCCTCTCCTCATCTCCCTTCCATTTTTTCTTCCTACAACACGTAACCTACCTTCTGCTCCTTATTTAGCCTCCTACTCTTCACTTCTTCTTCAACCTTGCCCCTGACCTTCCCTCTCTAGTTGTCTCCCACTATCCTGTCTTACCTCCTTTCCACCTTCAGTCTCCTCTCCTTCCCTTTCCCTACTCTCCCCCTAAAGGTCATGGCGGCAGAGACACGGCAAAGCAGCGCTGGGACCATTAAAGGACGCTAGGTGCCCTTTTTCTTACCACATGAGTTTAGGAAAAATAATTTCTTTTAATGTATGTAAAATGGGTTCCCTTATGGCCTTCCAGCGAGAGAGAGAGAGAGAGAGAGAGAGAGAGAGAGAGAGAGAGAGAGAGAGAGAGAGAGAGAGAGAGAGAGAGAGAGAGAGAGAGAGAGAGTCCACTTCTTGTTGTCTCCTATTCTATAGCCCGTTGCAGTATCTCCTCTTCCCCTCCCCACCATCACACTTTATTCCTTCACCTTTCCTCCCCTTCCCTCCGCCTGCTTTTCCATTTTCTCCCCTCCCCTTCAATCCTTCCCTCAGCCACACATCATCACACAACATTACCCGTTATGTTACACTCTCTCTCTCTCTCTCTCTCTCTCTCCTCTCTCTCTCTCTCTCTCTCTCTCTCTCTATATATATATATATATATATATATATATATATATATATATATATATATATATATATATATATATGTATATATATATATATATATATATATATATATATATATATATTATATATATATATATATATATATATATATATATATATATATATACATATATATATATATATATATATATATATATATATATATATATATATATATATATATATTTATATACATATATATATACATATATATATATATATATATATATATATATATATATATATATATATATATATGTATGTATGTATACTGTCTCAGGGTCCACTGCTGCAGGTGCAGTTAGTGTACGGTGTCCCACAAGGCAAAGTACAATGACTTATTGATGGAACGTGGACCTGGGGCCTGATTGACTGCTCCCTCCTTAGAAAGCGTAAAACTAGGCTGCCGCACCAACCCAAGTCATCCAAACTGAGCCTACACCGACATAATAAACACAAAACATTATCAAACCAACACGAACAAAATTAGCCGTAAATTCCACCTTCACTTACATTATCCTCGTAGATTCCATGTGGTAAGAAACTAAAGGTCCGTCTGTTGCTTTTTGTTGCTAATCCACTATAATTCTTCAGAGTTCTCCTCCTCCTCCTCCTCCTCCTCCTCCTCCTCCTCCTCCTCCTCCTCCTCCTCCTCCTCCTCCTCCTTCCTCTCCTCCTCCTCCTCCATTCTCCACATATTTTCTCTTATTTTATACAAAACATCCTTTCCTCCCTATTTGTTCCGCCATCCCACCATCTCCTTCTCTCCCTTCTTTCTTTTCTTCCTTTCTTATTGTCTTTATCTTTCACTCTCCTTTCTTATGCACCCTATCCTTTCCTTTTCACTGCTCTTTATTACCGTGCCATCTGCTTTTCCTTTCTTCCTTCCTCCCTCTTTTCTTCCGTTCCCTCCTTCTTCCCCTCCCTTTGCATCCATTGTTCCTTCTTCGTTGTAGTCGCTTCTTACACTGTCTTCTCCCTTCCTCTCTCCTTCACCTCATTCCCTCAAACTCCATCCTTACCTCTTCCCCTTGTCCTGTAACAACCTACCTTCCTCCCCAGCATCACCACCCTCTTCCAGGAACATTCACCTTCCTCTCAAGTATGTCCTGTCCTTTCCTCACCTTGGCTGTGCTCGCTCCCAGTATCATTGTGCAGTCAGCAGCAGAGACCTCGTCACTTTATGAGAGTCACGGCCTTAGTTTAGGATGAATATTTCTCTTTGACTAGGCGTTATGAAGCTGTCTGACCCTCTTATCTCTCTCTCTCTCTCTCTCTCTCTCTCTCTCTCTCTCTCTCTCTCTCTCTCTCTCTCTCTCTCTCTCTCTCTCTCTCTCTCTCTCTCTCCTACCATCTTCGGCCATTATATTCATGGTTAATGCTTCTCCGAACTATCTAACTACAGTGAAAATTTTCAACGTTTTATAAAACTTTGTGACCTTTTTGTCTGAAGAATTACTTAGTTTTCGTATTTTTGGTGCTAACAACATAATCTAATTCCATGTGTTAACTCTCTAATTTCCATTTAACTCCATCAGTTGACTTTTCAGTTTTATAATTCCAGTGTTATTATTACTAGGGGGAAGAAATTACGTATATGTAAAGGGGTTAGAAAATATCTATAAGGAAAGTATTGCCTTTATAAAGCTAAATGAGGCCAACCCCAAAAAATACCAATAAAAAAGGGGTCAGTAAGGCGACACTTTTTCACCTAAACTCTTCACTGTGGTGTTCGAGGAAGTTTTTTTTCTGTAAGAACTAAGAATGGAAAGAGAGAGTGAATTAAGATAAATGGATAATGTCTAGATAATCTCACATTTACAGATGATATTGTTCTTATGAGCGAATCTACAGATGAACTACAACATCAACGACTCTCTCTCTCTCTCTCTCTCTCTCTCTCTCTCTCTCTCTCTCTCTCTCTCTCTCTCTCTCTCTCTCTCATAACATAATACCATAAAGAACATCAAAAGACAGACTATAAGGGCGAGGCAGTATAACAGTTTCATGTTCCGTAATTACTTGGCTCGTCCTTGCGTGAAGCCTTACCAACGCCATTCCTCATCACTTACTGGGTATAAACTAAGTAATATCCGAAGAATATAACTAAATACCCGGTTTCTTTCACCCTACTGGCAACAAACCGCTGAGACAGAGAGGGAAATGCATGTATCCCTTGTTATAGTAGAAAATATTAATGTGATAATACTAGCTGGGTTGAAAAAAAAAAAAGCTTCAGGAGGTGGAGTGGGATGGAGGGAAGGAGGGAAGGAGGGAGGGAGGGAAGGGGGTTTTCAGCGTCCGCTATTGCGACAGGAAAGCGTCATCTGATTCACTCAATGTAATAGCTTTCGCAGCATGCCTTCCTACGTTGAGTGAGTGAGTGAGTGAGTGAGTGAGTGAATAAGTGGATAATCTACTGAGCGCGTTGACAGCTACTGTTTAACTTTTTACTGTGATGAATTATAAAGAGAAAACGTCAACCTTGGGCTTCGATTATGTGGTGATGCTTTACGGATCAACTGAATCCTTCACTTGCATTTTAATCCCATAATGAAGACCTTAAAGTGTGATGCAGTTGAAATTGAAGCCACTTGGAATACAAAGCCAGTAATGAATGATTAACTGCATCCAATATAATAGTTAGAATCTAGTTGTATATTACCATAGCAGGATCAATCGGCCTTGACCAGTTCTAGTCTCCCACTTTCCCTCCCCCTCATCATTCTCCTCCTTCTCCTCTTCTTCCTGTGCAAACATTCTCTCATCGCTGCCGCCTCTCCACCTTTACCACCACCACCACCACTCAAATGCCCTTCCGCAAAGCCTCTATTCGCCTGACTCTTACAATTAATTTCACACTCTCTTCCCATTCTCTCCGTATTTTCTATCCATTCCATCCATTCAACCTATTTTTTTTTTCTCTCTCTCTCTCTCTCTCTCTCTCTCTCTCTCTCTCTCTCTCTCTCTCTCTCTCTCTCTCTCTCTCTCTCCATGTAGTTATCTATTTTCCTCCTCG
>JAXIVD010008356.1:0-17753 GCA_036785275.1 Cancer borealis | reverse complement strand
ATTGAAAACTGAGGGAGTAGTTCGTGAACAAGCAGATAAATAGAAAAACTCACTGAAAGTGTCATTTATATAGTGGATCAGTAAATAGTGACTACTACTACCACTACTACTACTACTACTACTACTACTACTACTACTACTACTACTACTACTACTACTACTACTACTAGTAGTAGTAGTAGTAGTAGTAGTAGTAGTAGTCGTACTAGCAGTAGTTGTTGTAGTGTTAGTAGTAGTAGAAATAGTAGTAGTAGTAGTAGTAGTAGTAGTAGTAGTAGTAGTAGTAGTAGTAGTAGTAGTAGTAGTAGTAGTAGTAGTAGTAGTAGTAGTAGTAGTAGTAGTAGTAGTTGTTGTTGTTGTTGTTGTAGTGTTAGTAGTAGTAGAAATAGTAGTAGTAGTAGTAATGGTAGTAGTAGTAGTAGTAGTAGTAGTAGTAGTAGTAGTAGTAGTAGTAGTAGTAGTAGTAGTAGTAGTAGTAGTAGTAATTGTAGTAGTAGTAGTAGTAGTAGTAGTAGTAGTAGTAGTAGTAATTTTTAGCAAAAAATACAGTGATTTGGTAGTGATCATTTGAGTAAGCACTTACGACACCATTATTATTTTTATTATCATTATTATCATTATTATTATTATTATTATTATTATTATTATTATTATTATTATTATTATTATTAATATTATCATTATTATCAATATTATTGTTATTATTATTGTTATTATTGTTATTATTCTCATCATTATCCATCATCATCACTGCTATCATTATCATCATCATAATCATCAACATCATCATTACCATCATCATCATCATCATCATCATCATTATCATCGTCATACGCACGAAGTCATGTCACTTTAAACTCTTCGAACGAAAAGATAAGGACACAAATGTCACATCCTAGGTCCCAGGAGAAAAATTAGTAATGCTCAAAATCAAGTTACCAACTTTGGACATATTGGATAATTTCCTTTTAGTGTAAGTCGTTGGGAGGAAGGGAGAGAGGAAGGGAGGGAGGAAGGAAGGGAGAGAGGAAGGGAGGGAGGAAGGAAGGGAGAGAGGATGGAAAGGCGAGTAGTAGGACAAGTGATGGGGCCACTTGTGTCAAGGTGTGCGTCAAGAGCATGAAAAAAATGGAAGAAGAGAAGGTAAACCCTTGCATTAGGAAGTTTTAAAGAGAAAAATAAACCATGAAAATTCAGCAAAGTTCAATGTTAAAGATTTTCCCGTGAAAGGCTGTCCAAGGAGGCACTGACTTGCGATGGTGATGCAGCTGTGTGATGGAGGTGATGGAGTTATACAAAAGTTTATATAGATTTATCCTGGAATTAGTTTAGGGCAGCACGTACTTCTCTCAGTGCTTCATTTGACCAAAACCGCCATCATAGTGTGATTGAGTAATCTGTAAACTATTTAAACTACTCGATAACGATCTTTGAAAAAAATGTCAGGCAGTGGCGGGACCTAAAATTCAACCTTACACACGCCAGCCATACCACCATCACCTTCTATGCTGTTAAAAACTTTCACACAAGGGAAGTCACCTTTCTTGGTTATTCTAGTGGATGCCTCAGGTTACGTTTTGTCATGATATCACCCATCCTGGGACACAGCAGCCTTGGATTTGTTAAAAAGGAAATCAGAAAATGAAAACCCTGATGGTAAGATGTGATTCCCAGGACGTGAAAGGAACCAGAAGGAAGCCATCAATCAAACAACGGAGCAAGTCACAGCGGACGACGTAGTGTACTCACGCCTCATGACGGACAGCCTCACGTGGCTTCAGATTAAACAACGTTCCCCAGACGCACGATTAAGACAAACAGGCCTTATGAGGCTTGCTCCGATTCCCTGAAAAACCCATTAAAATACCTGCTTACTGAGGGAGCCGAGATCTATGAAAAACCTTGTTCAGTATCGAAGACAATTACACGTATGGTAACCTGTGCACTCAGTAGTTTCAAGTATCGGCTTCAATCTCGCTCTTATTCGTTCCCTTGTGAGGACTCTTTACAGGTCAAGGAAGGAAATATGTTTATTATTATTATTCTATTATTATTCCTGGTCTTAGGTCGGTTGTATAAATCTCCGTAATCCTTGTATTTCTTATCGGTTCATTTCTTTTTCTCTGTCCTTTTTTGCTTCAGGGATGAGGGAGAAAACACAAATGAAGACAGTGGTGGTGATGGTGGCGGCAGTGACTGTGCTGATGGTGATGGCAGGACTGTCTACTCCTCCCATACCAACGTTTGTGTCCCGTCTAAATGGTAGGATTTAAGTGTATGTATGTCAGTGTGTGTGTGTGTGTGTGTGTGTGTGTGTGTGTGTGTGTGTGTGTGTGTGTGTGTGTGTGTGTGTGTGTGTGTGTGTGTGTGTGTGTGTGTAATAATAATAATAATAATAAACGGTTTATTAGAGATAAATTGCAGCCCAAGGGCTGAAAATGTAACAAGTAGTGTAGCAGATAGATAGACAAAGATATGATAATAATGATAATAAAATGAAGGTAATGGTAACAGCAATGATAGTAATAATAATAATAATAATTATGATAATAGTAGCTAATGATGGGAAGAAAATATGTATAAAGTAAAACTTTGATGGACACTTATGATGAGTTGATGATTCTGATCATCGTTGGCACAGCACTATTTTTATATCTGTTTGTACGTGCCCGTACTGGAGTGAGCAGGTTGGCGTGTCTCATTGACTGTCGGGGGCGGGAGACGGCGGGTGGCAGGAGGTTGCGGTGTCGAGGGTGGTGTAGGAGGCTGGCCGCGAAACGTTGTTGGAGGCTCTCGTGTTTCCGTTGAAGGGTGATGAGACTGAGGGAGTGGAGAGCATCTTCGTAATTGGTGTAGTTGGGGCCCAGGATGATCTTACAAGCCCGTTTCTGAACCTGTTCAAGTAGGCGGTGCTGTGTTAGATTCAGGGAGGAGGACCAAGCTGGGGACGCGTAGGTGAGCTTTGGGAGCATGAACGTAGTGTAAACACTCGCCAGCTCACGCTCGGGTGTCCCCAGTGATTTGAGCCGCCGCAGGAGGTAGAGTTTGTAGATGGCCGATCTTATGAGCTGGGTGACGTGTTCTTTCCAAGTTAATTTATTGTCGATGGTGACTCCAAGTAACTTGGCTGACTGAACTGTTTGGAGGGGGGTGTCACAGACGGAAACTACAGGAGGAGGGACGGAGACAGAGGAGGTGTTAATGTGCATTACTGTAGTTTTGGTGTAGTTGATGGTGATGCTGTTATTAGTAGTCCATGACTGTAGGCTGAGTAGCAAGTCCTGTAGGTGACTGTAGTCAGGGTTGTCATTGTATATGGTGACTCCAAGGGTGGTGTCGTCGACATACTTCCAGCGGTTGGGTGTGTGTATGAGCGCGTCATTAATTAGTATCAGGAAGCAATGAGGTCCTAATTTGGTCCCCTGTGGCACACCACAGGTGAGGTGCTGAGGGGGTGAGGACACACCCTGATACCTGACTACCTGACTGCGGTGGGAGAGGAAGGAGGAGAGCCAGGACACTATACTGGGATGAAGGCCGAGGTTAATAGCTTTGTTGATAACGGTGGTGTGGTGGTCAAGGTCAAAAGCTTTTCTGAAGTCGACAAGGGCGAGGGCAACTGAGGTTTTTCGTCTTTCAAGGTTTCTGTAGACAAAGGCAAGGAGGCTGATTAGACAATGTGTAGTGGAGGAGGTCTTGATGTTACCAAACTGTTGTGGGTCCATAAGTGGGGCAAGGTGGTCATACATCCACTTCAAAATGAAGTCTTCACACAGGAGGCTGGGGATGGGAGTGATAGAAATCGGCCTCAGGTCGCTTAATGACTGGGGATTGAGGGTTTTAGGGACTGGGATGACGTATGCTGTCTTCCAATCAGTGGGGCACTGGCTTTGGCGGATGGAGGCGTTAATTATTGAGGCGAGAGGGGTGGCCAGTTCAGGGGCAAATTCTTGATAAATTTTTATTGGAAGATCGACTGGTGTGGTAGATCGTTTTGTGTGTGTATGTGTGTGTGTGTGTGTGTGTGTGTGTGTGTGTGTGTGTGTGTGTGTGTGTGTGTGTGTGTGTGTGTGTGTGTGTGTGTGTGTGTGTGTGTGTGTGTGTGTGTGTGTGTGTGTGTGTGTGTGTGTGTGTGTGTGTGTGTGTGTGTGTGTGTGTGTGTGTGTGTGTGTGTGTGTGTGTGTGTGTGTGTTGTCCCTAAGCGATGTCCTTTGCAACAGAATCGTCAGCGGCGCCGGTGGTGAGCAGGGACGTGGTGAGGCTGTGGCCGGGCGACGACAACTGTTCCTGGTGAGATGGAAGCCTTGTGTCTGTGTGCATTATCATCAGCTTAGCAATGCATAGTTGTTGTTGTTGTTGTTTTTTCTCTCTCTCATACCAACAACACCTCACCTGCCTCTCAGCCATCGTGACACCTGATCGTAATAACAATACCTTCAGGTTATACAATACAATATCAATACACTGCACTGCTGCTTCACCAACCTCACGTCACACACCAATCATACATATTCTGTTCACGTACTCCAAATTATCTTATTTAAGTATCAAGTATGACAGAAACATAATAAAGCACAATAATTAGTAACTGACGGATTTGGACTAAATTATCGTGAGCTGCATTAAATGTGTTGTTACCTGATTTATTTATGAGATTATAGTGTCATTTGTGTGTTGTATTTATGTCCGAGTCCATTATTCATATTTTTTGTACGCCAGCGAGGTCATCATCCTGTTAATCGAAGTTAACGTGTTTATAATGAATGTTAATTACGTAAAACATCGTTATAGTTGTTCTAGCGCAGGTAGGAAAGGAAATTGGCTTAAAGTAATTATTTGTTATGTTAAAATTCCACGGCATAGCATTTTTTTTCTTTTTTTCTCTGTTTCGTTAAGATTTTTACAAAGCTTCAGAGGATTTTTGTTTTTATTACGATTCTACTGAGCTTAGACTTGGTATGATTCTACTGAGCTTAGACTTGGTATGATTCTACTGAGCTTCTATTACTATATTGTTCCTTGTTTGTTACGTTAAATATTAGACTGTCACGCTCCCACAAAGATAAGTCATGTTCTGCTCTGCCTCCACCAAGCTTTTATTATTATCATTATCATTATCATTATTGCTATCATTATTATTACTGTCATTAGTATCATCATTATCTAGTAAGAAAGGTATACAATGCTTGCTTCGCTATATTCAATTCTCTTTTCATTGCTTTCTTATATCAATTAATGCCTAACTATTTACTTCATTTTATATATATTTTGTTTCTGTCTCTTCAATCCTCTGCTTCATGGAGAATTAATTTATTGCATTGGCTCTTCTGCGTATCATCGGTGTGGGCCTCTTGTGGCGGCAGGGCTGAGGTGAGGTTCAGCGCGGGGCTTTCTGCGTCATGGCTCCTGTCCTTCCCTCGCTCTGGTAACACCTGGACACGCTACCTGCTAGAGGGCGCCACAGGAGTCTTTACCTCCTCTGTATACAACTCCTCCCGCCTTCGTAAACTGGGTGAGAGAGAGAGAGAGAGAGAGAGAGAGAGAGAGAGAGAGAGAGAGAGAGAGAGAGAGAGAGAGAGAGAGAGAGAGAGAGAGAGAGAGAGAGAGAGAGAGAGAGAGAGAGAGAGAGAGAGAGAGAGAGAGAGAGAGAGAGAGAGAGAGAGAGAGAGAGAGAGAGAGAGAGAGAGAGAGGCAGAGAGAGAGAGAGAGAGAGAGAGAGAGAGAGAGAGAGAGAGAGAGAGAGAGAGAGAGAGAGAGAGAGAGAGAGAGAGTTGTCATTGGGATGTAAAACCTTTTATACAACCCAAAAGAAAGCGAAGAGAAAAATATTCCCCTCCATCTGCAAAGAAACGTCGAAGTCTATACATACTCTATATAGAAGGATGAAAGGCCGAGCGTGTGATGTGAAGAAATTTGTATTGGGTGTCACCAGCAGATGGTAATGTAGGATTAGGAAGGTGTCAGAGGCTTTCTGCTGGAACACTCAATACATGAATGATGAATGTGGACAGAGAAGCAGATTTATTTCAGATTAAGAAGTATGAAGTGGCAAGATTTTTCCTTCTAAGTTGTGTAGGTAGAGAAAAATGCTTCCCCTTGTATGGATGTATAAGTGTAATCTTTTTATAGTTCAGACACGAGAATAATCAGTCAAGAGTTTTTTTCTTTGTAAGTTTTGTGGGTAGAGAAAGATACTTCCCCCTGTATGTATTAGTGTGATCTGTATTTGAGACACGAGAATAATCATTGAAGGAGGGACCGTCAGTGACCCAAGCCTCCTTCGTAATGAAATTGGAAGCTTCACATCTCTATCGTCTGAACCTCAATCTAACCTAAAGAAACGTATTTCACAGACAACAGTTTCCCGCGACCTCCTGCCTCCCTGGCCAGCTTAAAAAATGTTACACAGACTCTTTTTGTTTGTTTTACATTGAAAGGGTACTGGCCAAGAGCAAACAAAAATAGGTCAAAACAAAATCCCACTTGTCGCCAGACCCTATACAGACTATTTGTATATCCTTTATTGATGTTACAAAATCTTTATATAATGTTGTTACTGTAATGCTGATCTCACAACACTCGATTATAAATACAGTGACCTATCCTTCGTCCCTAGACTCAGCCAGAGGTCATCGAGGTCAGCTGGCAACCGGTAGTCGTCTCCGTCACAGGATATTGGGAAGCAGCAGGAGTTGGCATCTCCCGCCGCTGTTTTTTTTTTTTTTTTTTTTTTTTTTTTTTTTTTTTTTTTTGTGGTCCGTGGTAGTGTGAGGATGGAGAAGTGAGTGTAGGACTGTAGGTAAAGTAATGTGACTGCCATAAATCTTCTTGTTTTTATTTCCATTATCTGCCAGCCATACAAGCAGCAAAGTGCTATACAAAGTTGTGTGAACGTCAGGCAAGCAAAACTAAATTCCTGAGTGTTCTTTTCCCCTCCTTACTATATTTTAGTTCCCGTCAAGGACACAAACACAACCTAGACGTCACCACACAGACGCTGCCAAACCTCCGTGGAAATAATGCGGCAAGATGAAGCGTGTTAAGTTTAACAAATATTCCATGCGCCTGGATAAGCACGTGAGTTAATGATCCTTCTCCTGACACAGGGTTCCTGGGCGAGGGCGTGGCAGCGCGACGCGGCACCACACTCACCACCAAGACACACTCCCTCCTTCCTCTCGCCCGCCACCCACACTACCCCGTCGTGGCCATCGTCAGGAATCCAGCCAAGTGAGTCAAGAGCATGCACTCACTTCGCTCACCGCACTTACCTCACTCACCGCACTCACCTCACTCACCTCACTCACCTTGCCTGTTTGCCAAGAAGGGTGCTGAAAGTCTAACGCGTCCACTTCACGTTCACTCTGCAGTATAAAGGGAAAGAGAGAGGGAATGAGAAGGCAGTGAGCTTGGAAGCTAAAATGAGTAAACATTCTTTTCTTTTTTTTCCCGTGTGTTTCCTGTCTTTTCCCCTAACGGTGCTTTGTTTCTCCCTCTGCTTTGGCACTGCGGCGGGCCAGAGCAATCCTGTCCTACTGGCACTACATGAAGAGCCGCTGGTCGCTAGACAGGTTCGTGGCCTCAGCCAGCCAGGGCACCTACAGGACACGTGGTGAGTCACATGTGTGTGTGTGTGTGTGTGTGTGTGTGTGTGTGTGTGTGTGTGTGTGTGTGTGTGTGTGTGTGTGTGTGTGTGTGTCTGTGTGTGTGTGTGTGTAATAATAATAATAATAATAATAATAATAATAATGATAAACGGTATATTTATAATGCCGTCATAAACTGAAAATATACAAAAGTGAGGATTCTATATTCTAGGGTATAATTAATTTTACATGGAGTTCAAGGTGCGTACTATGATAGGGATCGCACTCTTGTTAAAGCGGTCGGTCCTCGGTGCTTTGATAAGGATTAGTGTTTTCCTTCCACAAACATCTTCAGGACCTCCTCATGTCTGACAGACAGTCTTGGCAGATTCTGCGTGAAGAGAGCACTTTTGTAGTCGCTGTACGCGGGGCCAAGAATGATTCTGAGTGCACTTTTTTTTAACCTTCTCAAGTTGGTGGTGTTGTGTGAGGTTCAGAGATGAAGACCAGGCTGGGGAGGCATGTATAAGCTTAGGTAAAATGAAGGAAGTGTAAACTCCCTTTAGCTCAGCAGCCGGTGTTCCCAGGGACCTGAGTCTTCGGATAGCTGGGAGGGGGTGACTGCTGCTAAGGAGGGGCAAAAGTGCATTACCACGATCTTGGTGTCATTGATAGACACTTTGTTCACCTCCGTCCACTCCTGTAGGCTGTCAAGGGTGGCTTGAAGAGGGGAGAAGTCCTGGAACCTGGTGTTGACGGGGATGCCAACGGTACTGCCATCCACGTACTTCCAACGATGCGGGGTGTCAATGAGAGCATCGTTAATAAGCATGAGGAAACATAGTGGGCCTATCTTGGTGCCCTGTGGGACTCCGCAGATCAGGTGTTGAAGGGAGGAGACAGCCCTGATAACGGACAGCTTGCCGGCGCTCGTTGAGGAAATCGGCCAGCCATGCTATCAGGTTGAATGAAGACCCAGACTTATGATGACTTGGTGATGACAACGGTGTGGTCCACAAGATCAAAGGCTTTCCTAAAGTCTACAAAAGCAACAGCAAGAGAGGTGTTACGTTTGTCCAGGTGGCTGTGTATAAAATCAAGGAAGCTGACAAGGCAGTGAGTGGTGGAGGAAAATTTCATATTTCCAAATTGTTGTGAGCTTATGGATGTTTTAATGCCTGAATAAGCCCAGTCAAAGACAGTCTTCACAAATGAGGCTGGGCAGAGGTGTGATGGCGATTGCTCTTAGATTATTTAAGGACTGAGGACTGGTTGTTTTAGGGACTGGGTGTAACATAAGATGTCTTCCAGTCTCTGGGCCATGAATTTTGTGCGAGTGAGACATTAATAATGGAGTAAAGAGGAGTAGCTAGTTCAAGTGCAAATTCTTTAGACATTTTTACGGGCAAGTCAGTTGGAGTGGTGGATCTGTTTAGTTTAAATTTTCGTATCTTAGTGACAATATCAGCCTCCTGGACAAAGGGGGTGGAGAGGGGAAAGGAAGATAGGTAGGGAAGAGAGCAGGTTCAAGAAGGGGAAGGGTTTGACATGCTGACTGCTCTTCTGAACTTGCTAACTGCATGCCTCCCCCTCCCCCTTTCCGCGGCCTCGCTGCACAAGACTTTCTACTTCTTCTCATCCCTATTCTGTCCATCTTCCTAATGCAAGAGTGTACGAGTACATTATATAATGTAAGGATAACTTTTTCAGATTTATACTCAAAAGTTCTACCGATGAAGCCGACCAGTTTGTTAGCTTTTTTTACAACGTCTGAACAATGTTTATCTAGTTTGAGGTCGTTACTAATAGTTACCCCTAAGTCTTTTTCATGGAAAGTTCAGAGTCATTCATTGTATATTTATTGAATTGATTATTGCTACCGATATGCAAAACTTTACATTTATCAACATTAAATTTCATTTGCCATTTTTTTTACCAACTGACTAACATGTTGAGGTTTGATTGAACTTGTAGTTTATCGGCGGTTGTAGTTACTTTACTCGTGATTTTCGTATCGTCGGCAAATTTTTATATCTTACAGGTGAGGCCTTCATCAATATCATTGACATAAATTAGAAAAAGAATGGGACTATGTACTGAGCCCTATGGCACACCGCTTTTAACGTCTCGCCAGTTAGATGATTTACCGTTTATGACAACGCGTTGCCTTCTTTCGGAAAGCCAGTTTTCAACCCATTTAAGAATTTTCCCAGATATGCCGTGTGATTCTAATTTTTTAAATAACCGTTTGTGGGGAACTTTGTCAAACGTTTTTTGAAAGTCGAGATAAATTATATCAACCGCTTTTGTCTCGTCATAAATATTGAATACATCGTTATAAAAGTGAAATGAGAGTTAATTTCCTCGGCCGCTATGGACGGAGATAGGTGTGAGGTACAAGGTAGAGAGGAAGAGTGCTTATCTAGACCACAGAGAGCTTTGATTTTGGAGTACCACTGTCTGTTGTTGGCCTGTTTGATGTGATGTATTTTGTCTGGATAGAAGGTTTCTTTGCTGGCCTTAATCTCACTGATAACTGTGTTCCTGACTTTCTTGTACATGGCAGGGTCGAAGTAGAAGACCCTGTTCCTCTGACAGATAAGTCTTTTGATGCGGGGCGTCATCCACGGGGCGTTAGATGGGTGTACTGGGAAGATCTTGATGGGGAAGTAGAGGTAGAAGGCTGCAGTGGTTGTGTCCGTAAAGTTACACTATTTAGTATTGACATCATCAACAGCTGTCACCTCGGTCCACGGGTGTTGCACCAGCCACTGCCCAAATTCCTTCATGGCAGAGTCTGGCATGGGTCTGTAGGTTCTGGTGACAGCTGATTTTGACATTGAGGTGGTGGGTGCCGGTGTCCATAGGATGGTGAGGTGAGTGATGCGACCCATAAGGGTAAGTGCTCTGGCAGGCGAGCACTGTTGGACCGTGTCAGTGATGATGAGGTCGAAGGTTGTTTGGTTATGGGTGGGGAAGTCCACGACCTGAGTGAGATGCAGCTGGTGTAAGATGTCACTGACGTCCAAGTGATTAACATCTCCACAGATAACAAGCTTGGTGGCAGTGTGTGTGTGTGTGTGTGTGTGTGTGTGTGTGTGTGTGTGTGTGTGTGTGTGTGTGTGTGTGTGTGTGTGTGTGTGTGTGTGTTTGAGTGTGAGCGCGTAGCAAGTATTACATATAGTTAAGAGCATGTACATAAGTACCACTATAGCTTTACAAAGAGTGACTCAGCCCTTGGGAACAGGAAAGCTGCAGCGATGGAAGGCAATGGGTGAAGTGTTGGTAAGACTGCGTCATTAACAAGTGTGTCGCGCCGTGCATGTGTACTGTATATCTTCAACATCACAGATCTTTGCTCACCATCACTCATCTCTATGTGTACATTTATAAAAATAAGTAAACACTCTTATGGTTCATCCACATCACTTTACATTGATAAGCATTATGTAACTATCTTTCTGCTATCCCTCCTCTAATCCCTTCCTCTCAAGCTCAATTTAATGTGAAAAGCGCTATATAAACACACTCTCCTCTCACTTTTTTTACCGTATCGTTTCCACTACCTTCAAGCCTCAATAAGTGCGCTACAATACTCGTCATTCCCCTCTCACCTCCCCTCGTCTCTCCTCTCCATTTACCCTTAAGCCTATATGGTGATAAGCATCCCACAACACTTCTTTCTGATCTCCTTGAACCTCGATCCTCAGGTGCCAAATGTATAAGTGTCACACTGCTCTTCCCCATCTCTCCTTCCCCTCTCCCTCTCTCCCTTAGCCCTCAACCCATCACTCTCTCCTATATACAGGCTTCCATAAGTTCGTGAGAGAGAAACTCGCAAAGTGGCGCAGGACCTACGTTGTCGCCCTTACAAACGTCACGCAGATCCACCTCCTCCACTACGAACTGCTGAGAGAGGCGCCCCTGCGACACCTACGGGAGCTGCTCGCCTTTCTAGGGCACGGCAGCCAGGAGAGCCGGCTGGCCTGTCTGGAGCGTCACCTTGAGGGTGTGGCTCGCGGTGCTCAAAGGCAAGACTTCCCGTACACGTGGAGGGAGGAGAAGGCGATGGAGGCAGCGACGCAGGTAGTGGACAAGCTGGCCAGGGGACGGGGACTGCAGGGTCTCCCAGACTACACTCGATACCTTAACTAAGGACGTGAGGCGGTGAAGGCGTATTGGGACGGACGGTGAGTGTCTTTTGGGGGAACGTTCTGTTGTGGGTGGTGGTGGTAAAATGATGTTTTCTTTGCCAATACTTTCATCATCATCATCATCATCATTATTATTATCATCATCATCATCATCATCATCATCATCACTATTGTTGCAGCGGTGTAGTGCAACATGCATCCTTCTCATACCCTCAGGGTATGACTTGAGCGGTGACCGTGAGCTGCTGGGTGCATCACTCTCCTTCCACTCTACCAATCCAGTATATTTTACACATTAAGTATAAGCAGCAGTAAAACATTTTTATCAACAACCTTGCAAGAGCTGACAATCAACTAAATGCACTGGAATCAGCATCCTGAATGCCTCGCCCACGTGAACACACCACGCCTTTAATACTCGTCTTTGTCCTTGGCGTTCTCCTGCTGCATGCAACAGCGTCCGCTACTTCGAGGTGTGTTTCTGCCTTACACACCATCGCTTCCCTTCCTACTGCCGTGTTTGGCTTCCCTTGGCCTCTGAAATGACTTAATCTCCGGTGCCTATGCCTGCACATTGTAACTGCAGTGGATTCTCTGGCGTCCTCCTGATTATACGGGTATCGTTGTCCAGTAATGCCTCGAACGCTGTGGTTTATGCCGAATCTGAGCTGTATTTCAGCCTTCTCAGGCTTATTTTTGTGCTTGTGTTTCTGTCTCCCATGTCTGGGGGGAAGGCTCCATCACCTTCATATATATGTCCTGCAGCGTGTTCGTCCTGACCCTGAAGGTACCCGTTCAACGCATTCACTCACTGGACGAGGCGACAACAGAAGTCACGACCGCACTGTCAAGCATTTTCTGAAGGGTCGAAAAGGTGATGGGTTATGTATTCTCTTAGGCGGCTACTCGGTGTGTATGTGTGTGTGTGTGTGTGTGTGTGTGTGTGTGTGTGTGTGTGTGTGTGTGTGTGTGTGTGTGTGTGTGTGTGTGTGTGTGTGTGTGTGTGTGTGTGTGTGTGTGTGTGTGTGTGTGTGCGTGCGTGCGATAAGTAACATCCCCTCCCTTCTCCCAGGATCTCCAGTTTAAAGGTTGTAGCTGTATATACACGGCAGGAATAGCAGGCTCTTCTTAGGTCAAGTCGCCAGTGAGTGAAGTGACCAGCACCTGTAGGTTCATACCAACTCTTAACAACTGGAAAAAATATTAGAGAAAAAAAAAACTATCACATAAACTGCAAGTGACGTCCTTGGGGATGAGAAACACATAGATATAAGGTTGCTTAGGATGCGATAGTCGCCTCTAGATTTAAGATTATATTACAACTCTATTGAACTGTGCCGGCCAAGGTACGACCTCGCTCATATACAGAGAGGGAGGCAGTTTTCAAGGGTCCTCCTGCCACTCCCTTTCCCCACCACCCACATCATTTTATTAAGAGCTTAGTTATATTTGTACATAGATAACAGTTTTTTGCTTGTTTTTTTACGTAATTTCCAAATTCCAATGCCAATTTGTTCTTAGTCTTGCACACCAGAATTAGCAAACACTTAGACTCACTTTCTTGTCATCTTCGGCAACAATTTCACATTCTCGCATACATGTTCACTTTGGAATTACAGTGTACTGGGAGGTTGAAATTAAGGAATAACGAGCGTTGTTGAATGTATGGCTGTTATGTTGATCCTAAATAAAGATGTTACTCCTGACTCGTGAAAGACATTCATTTTCTAAGGTGCCTCGAGACCGAGAAGTAGTAGGTAGACTAAAGAGAACATGCATGCAACATTGTTTTACCTTAAATATCCTACTGTGTTGTGTTTACGGGCACTGCCTTACCACAATCGTCATTGTATTTTCCCAGTGCCTTGTGATCCTGAGTTACCGGCAGAAGGTCTACTAATCCTGCACCGTCGCTGGCAGGAGGAAAGTTTGCCAGACAGACAGGGAATGAAAGCATGGAGCAGGTTACTGGCCACAGGTGAGGCAGGTGCAGTGGAAAGCATTTATTCTCATGTGTAATAAGCATTCTTTATTTTTTTCTCCCTTTCTCTACTTTGTTCCTACCACGTATGTTATCTCACGTAATAGGAACAAAAATAATTGTTCTCTTAACATTTCAATTCCAGTATCTTTGCTCTTTTCCTCAGCTCCACATCCATACAAAAAATTTTCATCTTTACACATTCAAGCCTCTTCAGCCTTTCCCATGATATCTAAAACTCCTGGAACCTTTCTCTGCTCTCTCTCCTACTGTCTGACTCACCTCTACTTCCATGAAACCTAGCACTGCAGTACTTAAACAAGCATAACCTTCCCTGTCTCTTCTTGTGTTTTGCTATTCAAGACAGTCTAAACAACACCTGTACCTACATCTCCCTTACACATTATTGCTACACTAATTGTCTTTCAGTGTCTTTCATCCTTCCTTCATTCACTTAGGGTTGGCGTCAGTGGTGATAATAAAAACGATGTCATAATTTGTTCATCTTTACTAACAAAAACTAGCATTACAGTGATGACAGACGAGTGCAAGTTGACAGCTTGAAGTAACACAATGAGGCGACGGGTGGTTACATATGACAGGATGACAACGCATGGGTAAGGGTGACAGAATGAAGGGTACACGTTCGCACGGCTACGCAGATTAACTACAGATTGTAACAAGGAGTATATATAAAGGTAGTTAAGGGTTGGGAAGGCTACCTCTTATAGACATCAATGGGGAGAAATACACGTAACTAGAGTGACAACATGAACACTATATATATGGAATGGAAGACTGTATTAATTGAAACATTAGGAACAACTTTGATCACACTCTTGCGGCGGCACGGATCCAGGAACGATAATGAATACAGAATATATGAAGGAAAAGATGACTTGGAAGACGACGGAATGGTGATAGGGTGAAGCTATACAACAATAAAGGTTTACGGACCAAGGTGATGATGTGAAATGGAAAGGAAAGGTGTGAGATGAATAAAGGAGAAGAGAGAACGAATGACATACTGAAAAGGTTGTGAGGAGGGACGGAAAATAGATCAAATGAAGAAGAATGAAATGGAGCATGAAATATGAAGAAGAAATGGGGGATGAAAAATGAGGAAATGGGTCTGCATGACAGGATGAAGGGTAATGGGGTGATAGGGAGAGGTAAAGTGAATAGGGTTGTAGTGTAGGGTGCAGAGTGACAGACGGTAATAATTTTCTTAGGTAGAAGGGAGTAGAGAGGAGCAGAAGCAGGTGCCGTGTTACAGGGTAGGAAGGGCCTGCAGCTCGACCGAGAAGTCCCACTGCTGCGAGTACAGGGCGTCGCGGCAGGGTAGGGCTTGGGCGTCTGGGGCATTGGTAGAGTCCAGACAGAGACCCGAGGCGATGTGCTCCAGCCGACGACCCTGCCGCTGCCACCTCTGCGGGGAGCACACACACACACACACACACATGCATTTCATTATTAGCATAAACTTAATGGAATTATATAATATTCCTACTTATCATTTTATTATCATTATTATCATTGTATTGTCATCATTATTATTATCATTGTCATTATAATTATCAATATTATTGTTACTACTACTACTACTACTACTACTACTACTACTACTACTACTACTACTACTACTACTACTACTACTACTACTTCTACTACTACTTCTACTACTACTTCTACTACTACTACTACTACTACTACTACTACTGCTGCTACTACTGTTGCAGCTCTTATTACTGCTACTGTTACTACTAATACTGCTGCTCTACACATATATCTCTCATTGACTGGCTGCATGTACCATTACGCTTATTTTAAGTTGTAATATTTCACTCCTCTCTTCATTTGAGCCGCCTGTGCCTGTCTCCTCCCCTGCCTAACTCCCTTCTTTCTTCCCTCCCTGCCTGCACCCCTTCCTCCTTCCTACCCTGCTTTGAAATTAATCCCGCCTATGTCTTATTCTCTTCAGTCCCGTTTTGCTCAATGTGCCTTTTGTCTTAGCGTCTACAACCTACCTTCTGTGTCCCTTGTTCTGCCCCGCCCCTGTCCATTCCTGCCCCCCACCCCCTGTCCATTCCTGTCCCGCCGCTGTCCATTCCTGCCCAATCTACCCTGTGTGCTGCTCCCCTCACTTACCTGTTTGGGTCCCGCCGCGCAGTGATGCAACAAGACCTGTGTGTCGGGGCTGAGGACGGTGAGGCATCGCTCCCCCTGCGTCACTGAACCTTCTTGCGTCAGCCCCCACCTTTGTCCCGCCGCCTCGCCCGACGCACACTCCCTCACCGTCACTGCTGATTCTCCCTGGTTGTGCCCCACCTGGTTTTCCCCATGGTGTGGCCGCTTCTGTGTCTTCTACAAGGAGGTAAGGTTTACGTCACATCGCTTCTCTTACGTGCTAGTGAGGCGCCGGCGATACAGTGGATAAATGACACTTTACTAATGATCTGGACCAAGGTTAATACAGTCCTTAAAGTGGCCAGGGAATACAGTTTCCCAAGTAATTGTTTATGTCCATGTACACACTGAGAGTCAAATATTGAAACCAAAAGCACACGTAGTCTTATCATCGACCCTCACGTCAAGACACCCACTGCATCGCCTGCACGTCAGCTTTCCTTCACACAACCTTTGTCATCCACATGTTATGTCATCATTTATTTATTGGTCTTGCATTCATCTTTTTATTTGCTTCATTCTTATTTTCTTTGTTATTTCTTTTTTTTTGTTTTTTAGTTTTGATCCTAAAATGAGAAACAAAAGATATACCAAAAACTAAAGATCAAAACTTGCTTTGAAAGGCGACGCAGAACGATAAGGAAAAAAGTTCAATACACACGGATTTCCTTTAGTTTCAATCCGGTTTCGCTCTAATTCCCTGAATCCAGTAGTTCAGTAACCAAGTCGCCAACCATCTGAGCATCGATGCGGATGATTCCCTTATCTCGCTCACTGGCTGGCTTAATTAAGCAACACCACGAGCTCAGATCAGAGGAAGGGATCAGAACAGATTGTGACATACTATAAGACGCGCCGTTGAACATTTCACGAACCTCACTTGACGCATTTTGAAGGGAGAAAAGAGGGAATTAAAAAAAGTGACGGAGCACCAACGATGAAGAACTTAAGGTCTCGTTCGCACCTAGAAATCCGACTCAGCGTGACACACAGTTTGATGCTGCATCGGGCGAATTGGTAAGGAACTTTTGTCCGGATTGTTTGCCGGGAAAAGACTCGACGCCGCAGGGGAGTGTGACGCGACGATCTGGCGGAGGATCAATGAACTGCGAGACGGAGCAATAAACTTCGAAGGTGGGAATGGTGCGTGAAGAAAGAGAGAGGGAAGGGAAGGGAAGGCGGGAGGAGTGTGTGTGTGTGTGTGTGTGTGTGTGTGTGTGTCGTAAAGCGTACATGAAAGTCAATCGGAGGCTTCGTTTTATTTCAATTGTGAGTTGCCTCCTTAACTGGTTTTTTTTTACGGCACACACACACAGAGAAAGACACAAAAAGAGAGAGAGAGAGAGAGAGAGAGAGAGAGAGAGAGAGAGAGAGAGAGAGAGAGAGAGAGAGAGAGAGAGAGAGAGAGAGAGAGAGAGAGAGAGAGAGAGAGAGAGAGAGAGAGAGAGAGAGAGAGAGAGACAGAGAGACAGACAGACAGAGAGACAGAGAGAGAGAGAGAGAGAGAAAGAGAGAGAGAGAGAGAGAGAGAGAGAGAGAGAGAGAGAGAGAGAGAGAGAGAGAGAGAGAGAGAGAGACAGACAGACAGACAGACAGAGAGAGAGAGAGAGAGAGAGAGAGAGGAGAGAGACTATCACTCGTGCTATAGACCTTCGTTCGAGCCTCGGCCAGATGTCACTTAGCGAGAGTAATAACGTTTTCAAGCCTGTGATGCATTACTGTAGGTTCTTAATCTGTGATGAGGATGAGGATGATGATGATGATGGTTGTTGTAGTGGTGGTTAGGTGTTAAGGTGATGGTGGTTGTAGTGATTCACGATAAGGGTGGTGGTAATGATTCACGAT
>JAXIVD010008355.1:0-17756 GCA_036785275.1 Cancer borealis | reverse complement strand
CTTCTTGCAGGTCATGGTGTGGTCGATGTTGTTGGGGGAACCACATGCACAGATGTTGGGGAGTCCTTCAACTGGCCAGCCATACCTCAGAGCAACGGCGTCGACAAATTCTTGTTTGTTGAGGTTGAAGCCTCTTGCTCTGATTGGCAGTGACGTTAGCCAGTTAGACACTCCCGTCTCTTGTGCAATATGGATTTTTCGCACAGTCGCGGCAGGCACGATGGTCTTCAGGCGTTCAAGGCTGTCTTCTGCTCTTGTTGCCTGTCTAGGGAAATTTGCTTCCTTTGCTCAGCGATCGCATTTTGGTCTATTTCCCCGTGTGCGTCCTGAGCAACTATCTTTACTGTGAGGGACCTGGCTAGGTTGATGGAGTTGAGGTGCTGCTAGGTTGATGGAGTTGAGGTGCTCCCTAGTTGCCAACCTCTCAGGAGAGGTACTACTACTATTACTACTACTACTACTACTACTACTACTACTACTACTACTACTACTACTACTACTACTACTACTACTACTACTACTACTACTACTACTATTTATACTATTACTACTAATATATATATATATATATATATATATATATATATATATATATATATATACATATATATATATATATATATATATATATATATATATATATATATATATATACATATATATATATATATATATATATATATATATATATATATATATATATATATATATATAGTATATAGTCATATTTATTTTCCAATGCAGGAATTGAATTCCACCATTTTTCATTGTTATTTTTCTTTTAACTCATCTGATGTACAATGAGCATGAATGAAATCAGGTTGTTCATCACATTTCATCTTCCTCCCGCCAGGGTGAGTCTACCTAACGAGGACGAGGGTGACGATGAGGAACTCTCCCCGGTGGACCAGGCCATCTTCGAGCTTGACCCTTCAGAGCTGTTCGACTCCGCCAACAACATATTTGACTCGAGGCTCTCCGAGGACATTGGGCGAGCCCTCAAGATGTCCGCCGAGGAGGTGAACAAAGGTAAGAGAGAGAGAGAGAGAGAGAGAGAGAGAGAGAGAGAGAGAGAGAGAGAGAGAGAGAGAGAGAGAGAGAGAGAGAGAGAGAGAGAGAGAGAGAGAGAGAGAGAGAGAGAGAGAGAGAGAGAGAGAGAGAGAGAGAGAGTAAATAGCTGTTCATGCTGAATTTTCATGAATATTCTTTACCCAAGCATCAACCCGTCTCCTCCCTCCCTCGCCACTAGAGCCGCAGATGTGGGCCCACCTGGTGCTGATGGTGATCCTGGTGATGGCGGCGGTGGTGGGCCTCTCCTGCGCCGCCTGGCACTTCATCCGACACTCCAGGGCACAGAATCGTCAAGGTGAGGTCACGGGGTTCAGCTTTGTTAGGGACTCGATGTTTCTTTGAGGCTGCTGTCATAGCACACACACACACACACACACACACACACACACACACACACACACACACACACACACACACACACACACACACACACAACACACACACACTCCGCACGCTCAATACTCTTTCCTCCCGCAGGCTTCATGTCACCGCAGGAGGAGCCCCGTGTGCTGCAAGAGAATGAGTCGCTGGAGGCTGTGGTGCGTGACTACGGTCGAGGCGAGGCGGCCCGGGAGTGTATCGGGCAACCCGTCGCCCTGGTCAGTGTACGAGCTGTCAGGGAAGAGACCCAGGCATGATGAGGTCTTATCGGGCGTGTAAGGGGTGATAGTCCCGATAATTTGGCTGTGTTGTAAGATTCCTTTCTCTCCCCGTGCTTCCCGGAGCATGTTCTCTGTCTCCATGTGGCGGTACTTTAACAATCCTGGGGAGCTTCTTTGGTGTTGTGTGCTTCTTGGTGGTTGTTTTAGGGTCCTGGTTTGGCTGTTTTTCTTATTTACGAACTCTTCCGCGAATTAATGTTTGCATATCACCTATGAACTCGAACTACGTATATCTTGAGGATCTCATGATATCGCGGTATTAAGTGTTCCAGTGTCTCGACTCTGTGCATAAAAAAATCGCTGGCCTTATAAGAAATCATTTTTTTGATAGAATTAAACAATATAAACATAGAGTTGGAGATGGTCTTGCAGTGTATATCGGAGGCATCCTTGGCTTCCACGACAACTAAGACACGTTTATTGTGCCTTAACCTGACCGATGGCTGATAGATTCTGGTCTCCACCGATCCGTAGACTAGACTCAGGTCCTTTCTAGATGGAGTGTTACGCTGTTAAGGTCAACACGCAGGAACACACGTCCCGAGACCCTAAGGCTTCGTAACTATTCGGTCGTGTTACACATTGGCTTATTGGCTTCATAGACAATACCTGTCTAATATTATACCATTCTATCAAAAGTTGTGATTAGTTAATTAAGGAAAACTTGGATTTAATAGCTGAATTAAAGACAGCATACAAACGAACACACATTATGAACCCATAAGGTTTCATAGCTGGTTATCCTATTCCTTAAGCAGGTTTAGTGGATTGCAGGAAACATCTTATTTTAAGAATGTTGCATTTTTTGCAGGTGCTTGTTAAAAAGGGTAAAGTTAAGGTGTATTGGATCAGCCAGTGACATGCACCGAATATTGTCTAAGTTCTTCTGCCACACCTTCAATAGTTGTAGACAGACACTTGTGTGAATACATGGCTGGTGCTCAAATGTCTCGTATCTTAGTTATCTACTTGTAATATGTGATCCATCTCTCGCATTCTAGTTCCCGTAGCTGCTCAATAGCTTATATATAATGGCATTATATCAGAATACTTTTATTGAGGGTACGCCAAGCCTTCACGTATCAGTGCAGCTCATGAGTGGCGCGACTTTCAATGCCTTGCTTGTTTTCCAGTCCAGTCCGGCCTCCCTGGGCTCTGTAGTAATAATGTATTTCAAGGATTATTAGTTTCTTACCCTTGACCGACCATACTTCACCTGGGAGCTGGTGCGAGAAAATACACGACTGCTTTTTTGTGTTATTGGGCAAACTCACTATTGCGTCACGACAACCAAGGACAAAACTCGAGGCGTTATCTTTTCTCTTATTTGTGTTTTTTCGCTGATGAATTTTCATCGCGAATCTTAAGCAAAAAATTCTATTCACAGACGTGTTTGAAGAGTAGTTATTTTTGATATTACTTGTGTGTGAAGCACCTGAGCGCCGCTCCGCCTCAAGATTACACCCTGAGCTGCGTGTCGTGTTGTGACGTGTTGGTTTGGATTGATGCAGGTTTTCTGATGACATATTCTTCTCTACGCTCTCGTGTTTATGACAATATGTTTCCCATCAACAAGGGATCCCAAAGGCTGGAGAAGAGTTTGATGGCGGTGGTGGCGGGGACTAGCAGGGACGGCTGTGAGTCCTGGTGGCAATGTGGCAGCGTGGCAGTCCATGGCGAATGTTCAGTGTGCCAATAAACACCATCCATGTGGCAAAAGTCTATCCAAAATAAAGTTTGTTAGAAATCATATGCAGGTTGAACCTTGGCCTCACGCCAAGTGAAGTAAAGTGAAGGTCTCATGCCCCGTGGGTTCGGCCGTCATTATAAGGACCAGCGTCTCATTGGTCGCATGTAGAAACTTGAATATTCTTAAACTCTATTTTACATATCTTTTGTGTTAGATGATTTACCATTCGTGTCATAGAATAGTGTTCTCTTAAATTTATGAGTGTCTCGTATGTTACAGTTGCAGACAAGGTGTTGTTGGTGCACATGAAGTTTCCAAACCAGAACACATTTAGTTTTCAATGAAAGCGTGTCTAACATTTACACAAATTTAATTGTTCTTCACAACAAAGTTTGAAATAAAATACTATGTTTATGCATAATCTTATAATGCATATTTGGAAAAACATATTAAAGAATATATGATGAAATGTTTCCATGTGCAATGTGAAGTATTTGCGCGCAACTAAATGGATGCATTAAGCATCACAATATGAGTTCACTATGAAAATGAGGCACTTCACCAATTAATTGTTCTGGTTTTGAGAGACACAATACAAACATATATTCATACACACCAAATATTTTCTCCAGTGACGCGTAATTTTCGTATTAAATTACAACACGATGATGATTACAATACGTGTGTGGCAGCGTGTTGACGAGGCAGCATCAGGGATGAAGGCAGAGGATGACAGTCACGTGACCATCTTATGTTATCAGCTGACGTCACCTTCCTGGATAATGATCGACGAAAAAGTAGTATAGGGACTGAATCACCTACGGCGGCATGAGGAAGAGGAGGAGGAGGAGGAGGAGGCGCCCACGTCAGAATGAATGGTGGGCTGAGAGACGTGGAACATTGTTTATCTGGAAATGTAAAAAAGGTCCATATGCTTTGTCCTCTCGGATAGGCTTCAGCAATGCGCCATTCATCCATTCAGAGAGGCTAATGGTAACACTAGTTGCCACCTCCCCCTCTCTCTCTCTCTCTCTCTCTCTCTCTCTCTCTCTCTCTCTCTCTCTCTCTCTCTCTCTCTCTCTCTCTCTCTCTCTCTCTCTCTCTCTCCCCTCTCTTTCTCTTTCTTTCTCTCTCTCTCTCTCTCTCTCTCTCTCTCTCTCTCTCTCTCTCTCTCTCTCTCTCTCTCTCTCTCTCTCTCTCTCTCTCTCTCTCTCTCTCTCTCTCTCTCTCTCTCTCTCTCTCTCTCTGGCAAGATTTCTTTAGCAAGGAAGATGTACACACACACACACACACACACACACACACACACACACACACACACACACACACACACACACACACACACACACACACACACATAGACGGACACAATGATCGTATTATCTCATCCTGGGGAGTGGAGGGAAAAGCGGAAGATGTCTATCCTTTACCCGGAAATTTACTGTGACACCGACAGTGGGTATGGCGTCCGTGTTATTCGAAGGCGTGAGTGTGTGTGTGTGTCTGGCTGGAATCTGGCTGAGTGGTAGACTTGAGCAGAGGCGGTGAGGCTGCTCTTTTGTTGTTTTTTCTTGCCTCCAATGCCTGTTGTGGTGCGTCGAATAGAAAGTTTAAGTTACGCTTGAATACTGTATCTTATCTTTTAAGTTATGGCTGTAGTTTCTTCGGTGAGTTCGATCTGGTCATTTTAGGAGTGATATACATCCTCTATTATTGGCCCTGTGACGCCCTCCTTGCCTGGCGGATCTTCCTTTGACTAACGTAAATCTTGCTTCAGCTAAATACTTTCCTCCTTCGTAACCAATTTTCCCCGTTTGTTCCAGGCAAGTTTTCTAGAGGGACTTGAACATCAGACTGACGAAGTGTACGACCTGAGCCATGACTCTATCCCAGATGACCTTCTCGATGTCCCAAACATCCACCCGGGTGAGGGTCGTCTCTGTGACCCTGACAATGTCTACGACGACCACCTCTACGACTTGCAGTTTGGCCTGACCGGCGACCTAACACCTCAAGACGACCTGTACGACTTCCCCAACGACAGTTATCCCAAAAACTTGCAAGATTTCGACCTCCATGATATTAGCAACGACGATATGAACTTCCCTCCTGAACCTCTTGTCCCTGTGGAGACTTTCAACCCCTTGACTTATTCTGATAACGACTCCTTCGTGACCTACGACTTCCCCTGTCGAGACGTCCCTCAGTCTATCCCAATGATGGTGGTCGTTGAGCCCCAAACACTCTCTTACCATATAATGCCACATGTGCCTCTCACTTCCCTGCCTCATCTCCCTCAGCCACGCCACACCTCACGGTCACTCTCCCTCCCATGTCTGCCAGATAATCTTCCTTCCTCTCTGTCTCTCCCAAACCTTCACCATCTTGACCTGCGCAATCATCTCTCCCTCCAACCTTCCTCTTCTATTGGATACTCTGATGATGACGTTTTCCTGAGTCAAGAGGAAGAAGAGGAGATTGAAGAGGAAGGGAGAGAGGAAGAGGAGGTATGTTATGCTAATTGTATGCCAGGCCCGCCTCCTCCTCTGCCTCTCTCACGTCCTCCATCCAGTTTAGATACGAATTGGCGTCTCAGTGATGGTGAGGGACAGTTTTTTCCTTCGTTCTCCCAGTAACACCTCGCCTCACACAACACCCCAGTTACACTCCAGCCAACACCACACCTCAGTCGTGCTCCAGTCAACAGTAGCACCTAAGTAACACCATAAATCCCCTTACATTCACAGTAACACATTACCTCACACCAACACTCCATTCCACACCAATCCCCCAGGAACACTTCAATCCTAACACTACACCCCAGCAACACCCAAACCCACGCAACATATTGTATACCAGCATTCACCTCAGACATTTAATACAAACTGAAAAGGAAATGGAAAAAGAGAACACACTTTCCTTCTCTCAAAGCTAATCAGCGTGTTGGTTATTTGTGTCCAGTTTTTTCTTGTTAGCTAACATTAATTTTGTTACTTTATTTATCTATTTTTGTATTATTATTTATTTAACCAGTGAAGGGCAATTATCATAGAACGGTTAGGAGAAGAAACGTATACTAACGACCTAAAAATAACCACATTTTATTTCAACCATGTACCATCGCTCCAAGAAGTATCTGAAAAAAATCTGAGATAGCAATTAGACAAATCGGACGAAGGTTTCTGGTAAATGGTAGGGGACATGGCGTGAAGTTGGCAGCCCTGTATGGTTGATATTAGTGATGGGCGAACCGAGTTGTCCGTGTTACCAGTTTCTTCATATCGACGTATCTACAATGCCACCGTATTGTAGGAGACGCCAATATCCCTCGTACTTTCTGTCTTGCTGTAACCCTCATTGTAAAGGGTGATGATCTCTTGGCGTCTATTCTGAGTCGTCTCCATGGTGATGACATGACCATAACACACCAGTCTCGAAATCAACTCTGATGAAGTGTCACATGCATTTCAAAACTTCGAATATCAGATCTGATCCACCATAAAGCACCTTCATAACGGGCGTTTCCTTTCAAGGTTACTACATTTGATAACCAATGAAGATTGCAGCTGCTTTATTATTGAAAAAAAATGTATCCATTATCCTGGGTGTCTATCATATTACGAACCTAATCAGTGACACACTGTTCAATTGCTAAGCGAGTGTAAACAGTGTTTGAGGTCAATGCCATTGTGACACATCTACTAAATCGTTGATACTGCGATCCATATCAAGCAACATATATAATGAGTATAATGATTATACAGCTCTCAAACCAGTTGCGATATAAGAAACAAAATTTTACAGTAGAACGTATAGCTATTTAGAAAGAAACACTTGTAAATATAAACTACCGATATCATAAGCAGATCCGGCATCAACGCCTACTCAGGCATACCAACCCAACAGTGTCCAAAGAACAAGGGTGTTCTTGTTCAATTTGAGAGCCATCGCACCCATTTTTCAGATACGTTTTGGAGCGATGTACATATTTTTTTGTTACTTTATTCATTTGTGTTTGTATGGCTATTATTTGTTTTTAACCAATGAAGGGCAATTATCACAGAACTGTTAGGAGAAGAAATGTGTACTAACGACCTAATAATAACCCCATTTTATTTCAACCATGTACATGTACATTTCTGAACGTAAAGTGGAAGGCGATCACTGGAAGATGCACATGTAGAAACAACCTATTTACAAACTATATTAACTTTCATATAACATAACCAGACTATTCTAAACTCAATGTATATGTATGTGACTTTTTTATATTCTGCTTTCAATAATCTCAACGCAAGGGTAAAACGTGGCAAGTTTCCGAACAATATTTTCTGTTAAACTCTCATTACGACCCCAACATGACGGAACAAGCAGTGAGTGGGGCGGACTGAGGCAGCACTCAACACTAAGGTGATACATGTGTGTGTGTGTGTGTGTGTGTGTGTGTGTGTGTGTGTGTGTGTGTGTGTGTGTGTGTGTGTGTGTGTGTGTGTATTGCATCTGCAGGCCAGAGATTCGTGATTTGTTTTATTATTAAGTGTTGTATATTTCCATTACAAGTGATGGAAGCTATTATATACATCTCAATATTATAGGCATTTTGGGGATACTACTATATCTATGGAACAATTTGTGTGTTGTGTGTGTGTGTGTGTGTGTGTGTGTGTGTGTGTGTGTGTGTGTGTGTGTGTGTGTGTGTGTGTGTGTGTGTGTATGCAATCAAAGAAGCACATTGTTTTATCGTGTGAGAATCATGTAATCTCGTTTAAGAATTTTTCCCAACATTGTGTCGCTCACTTGAGAGTTTCACTAAATCAGAATTGTCTCGTCTTCGATATAATTCTTCTCGCTGTGTTGGATGGCATTTATGAATATATTTCCCTTCAATTCGCGTTCCTTCCCAATGGATTTGCTGATGTACTACTATATACGTATGCATACCAGCGTAGCCTTAGTTAATCGGTACACCTGCGCATGTATGTTATCAGAGATGTATGTGTGTTGCGTGCACTCTTCAATCACACATACAGCGGATCCACGACTGTGTAATGAGCGTGCCGAAATAAAAAGGTTTGCAAGCTAGAGCGAAGAAATTATTCTCCTGAGTTCTTTTGACATTAAAACACTGGCGTTAAGTGGAGACATTTTTTCTATTGCTTTTCATGGCTTTCTTTTCTTGCGTGTTTATTATTTTTTTTATCAGTGATTTGAGTCCTACCTTCTTTCCTTCCCTCCTTCTCTCCCTGCTTTCGTTTGTTTCGTGTCATTATGTATTATCAGTAATTGTCGTCCTTCCTTTTTTCCTTCCTGTTCTAACTGCTAATAATCCTTCATTGTTTTTTTTCTTCATATTGGTGTCCTTTTATTTCTATTGAATCTATTGTACCTGGATACAGATTTGTGGCCTTGGTGGCGTGCCTCGACCACTACATGTATGTTATTGCGTGTAAGAGATTCACAGTTGATCTTCCAAACACGTTATTGTAAGCTGCCTTAATTAAAGAAAATATTGTTGCAGCCTTTGAGTGTCATAAGGTAAATGCTGCGTTTTTGTATGTTGGCATAGACTAATAATCAGTATATATTGGGGTTACCATGCACTAATAAAATGTTATGTGCAATCAAGAGTTGCTCTCCATTGCTGGATATTTGCTTATATACATAAAACACACACACACACACACACACACACACACACACACACACACACACACACACACACACACACACACACACACACACACACACACACACACACATGGCTCAAACTTTGCGTTGAGATCAATGAGGAGACGACTAGCTGTGATCATTCCCCGCCAGTGATGGTGTGTTAGCGCAGCCCAGGTTGTAAATACCAAAATTAGTCCTGCTTTAGGCAATTTGATAACGCGTATGTCTGCGGCTGTGTCCATTCTCTTATGATACGGGTATACTTATGTCTGTGTTTCACGTGAGAGTTATTCCACTTGTAACAACTAGGAACGTGCACCACAGATTTTCACATGTGCGTATGTATATATGTATACACAAACATGCTTGCTATCTAGTGGTAAATAACGAGTCTAATTTCGGAGCTTAAAACGCCAACGTTGAGGCTACAATGTCACTAACATGAAGCTTTACGAAAAGTCCTCCTCATCATTTTCAGAATGCAACGTTCGGCAGATGTAATGCTCATTAGCCTGGACTACCCACCTGTAAACCACAACCTTTCACCTTTATAATGTTTAACTGAACATTCCTGCACCTGTTACTCTCACGCAAACGTTTTCAATATACCAGCGCTTGCGTGGAATTCGTGTACCTGGAAAAAATGTTGCCAACATTTAGTAAAAGATAAAAAACAGAACTTGCATAAGACTCCCTGTGAAGTATTTCTCCGTTAGCCAACCTGAAGGTGTTATTACACACCATATTCAGCAGCAATGAATCACGGTTCTCTTCCTTCCAGAATGAAATCTAATATGAAAAATCGAGGTATTACTTGCTCTACATAAGTTTCCCTTTCACGTGTGGAGACATATACATCGCCGTGCTTGGACGCAGTAGTGAATTTCATACAAATACACACACACACACACACACACACACACACACACACACACACACACACACACACACACACACACACACACACACACACACACACACACGCACACACACACACACACACTCTCTCTCTCTCTCTCTCTCTCTCTCTCTCTCTCTCTCTCTCTCTCTCTCTCTCTCTCTCTCTCTCTCTCTCTCTCTCTCTCTCTCTCTCTCCCAGTAATCTTTCCTTGCACCTCACTAATTCATCCCATACAAGAACCGTATGTGTTACGGAGGAGAGAGAGAAAAAAAGAGAGAGGAGGAAAACAGAATATTAAAGGTGAGTATAATTATGTATATTGGTTATGTGTAGCCATGGCGTATGATGGAGAGTGGACAAAGGAAAAACACATGAAATGAATTAGCAAACAGATATATATATAGATAATCAAATACTAATGTGGCTACAACTAATGCAATACTTTTACTACTACTACTACTACTACTACTACTACTACTACTACTACTATTACTATTACTACTACTACTACTACTACTACTACTACTACTACTACTACTACTACTACTACTACTACTGCTACTACTACTACTGCTGTTACTACTATTACTACTACTACTACTACTACTACTACTACTACTACTACTACTACTACTACTGCTACTACTACTACTACTACTACTACTACTACTACTACTACTACTACTGCTGTTACTACTATTACTTTTTTTTTTTTTTTTTTTTTTTTTTTTTACTACTACTACATTTAAAGATACCTCCACCCTTTTTATTTGCATGGGCTCCACAAATTGGAGGTCATTAGCCCCAACTCTGGTCGCTAATGGCTGTGGCATCCAACCATAATATTCTAACCCCTAACCATATCCATCTACCCCTATATTTACATCCTTATTTAATCCCCTAACCTACCCACCCCTATTCTACTCTCTACCACTGTGGCTTCGCAATCAAGGTCACTTATGTCCGTGGTGGAGGGAGTGGCGTGCCTGGTACCCCGGAGACACAGGAGGGAAGACCTGAGAAGGGAGAATGAGAGGCGGCACCTCATCCAGGCGACAACATGGCTCCTTGGCTGGTGCTTCTTTTCTGTCATCAAATCGGCTAGTCTTGAGTAGAAGCACTTAGCCTTGGAGCCCATCCCGCCGGACGTGGTGAAGACCAGAGGCGTGAAGGTGCCGTGGTCGACGTGTTGAATCCTTTCGCCATAGGTTCTCGTCTTCTCCTGCTCATTCCTACGGTGGGCAGCCTCCAGAGAGAGCTCGCGGTGACATGCTGCCATCGGGTCGAAGATCCGGACGTCGAAGAAGGCTCTCTGCCCCCTCGTCCAAAACCCCCGAGCACTGACGTCAACTCGAGCTTCATCGGAGATGTTTGCCGACCTCAACCGCAGGTTTTCTCCTCCAAGTGGCAGAAGAGTCGGCTCGGTGGCGACGTCATGGCACACCTCCCTGAGCATGTTGGCTGTCAGGTCCCTCACCTCGTCGTGCCTGATGCACACGAATCCCCCCTTCTTGCAGGTCATGGTGTGGTCGATGTTGTTGGGGGAACCACATGCACAGATGTTGGGGAGTCCTTCAACTGGCCAGCCATACCTCAGAGCAACGGCGTCGACAAATTCTTGTTTGTTGAGGTTGAAGCCTCTTGCTCTGATTGGCAGTGACGTTAGCCAGTTAGACGCTCCCGTCTCTTGTGCAATATGGATTTTTCGCACAGTCGCGGCAGGCACGATGGTCTTCAGGCGTTCAAGGCTGGTCTTCTGCTCTTGTTGCCTGTCTAGGGAAATTTGCTTCCTTTGCTCAGCGATCGCATTTTGGTCTATTTCCCCGTGTGCGTCCTGAGCAACTATCTTTACTGTGAGGGACCTGGCTAGGTTGATGGAGTTGAGGTGCTCCCTAGTTGCCAACCTCTCAGGAGAGGTGATCCCCATCCCGCCCAGTCTTGGTGGAAGTTCGAGCAGGGCCCTCTCGTCATCCCCCAGTGCTGGAGACCTCAGTAACGCTGGAAGGAGGGTGTTCCTTATAGCGTTTTCCAGCGGTCTGAGGAGAGGGCTGATGCCTGGGATGGTGCGCATGACGTAATTCCACCGATGTTGTAGGCCATGCGTGTAGGCAGAGTAAGCTGCGTGAGGCTCCGTCCTAGCTATATCAGATAATAATGCTGTTACTAATATTACTACTACTACTACTACTACTACTACTACTACTACTACTACTACTACTACTACTACTACTACTACTACTACTATTACTACTACTACTACTACTACTACTACTACTGCTTCTACTTCTACTACTACACTACTATTACTACTTCTACTACTACTACTACTGCTACTACTACTACTACTTCTGATGATGATAACTGCTATAACAATACTAATTATAAAAATAATAATGATATTACTTTCACTACTATTAATAATGTTAATAATAATAGTTCTAGTAATAATCATAATAATGATAATAAAGAAAATAAAAGTAATAATATTGATAGTAAACAATAATAATGAAAATAATTATTATGATGATGATAATAATAATGATAATAATAATGATAATGATAATAATCATAATAATAATATAAATTATATTTCCATGAATGATAATGATGATAATAATAACAACAATTCCTACGCAACCAACAATTTCTCCCACATGCCAGATTACAAGCATGAGAGAAACCAAAAAGAAAATTAATATTTCTCGTTCCATTGCAATGAAAACAATTTCCCGCGGGTAGGGAATTCCTGGCCCTCTGCACTTGTCCCTTTCAGTCACTTTTACAACACACAAGTAAAAGGGATTAATTTTTGATCATAAGTATATTACGGAAAAATAGAAGTAGTAGTAGTAGCAGTAGTAGTAGTAGTAGTAGTAGTAGTAGTAGTAGTAATAGTAGTAGTAGTAGTAGTAGTAGTAGTAGTAGTAGTAGTAGTAGTTGTAGTAGTAGTAATAGTAGTAGTAGTAGTAGTAGTAGTAGTTGTAGTAGTAGTAATAGTAGTAGTAGTAGTAGTAGTAGTAGTAGTAGTAGTAGTAGTAGTAGTAGTAGTAGTAGTAGTAATCAAAATGGTATTGGAAGAAGTTGTAATACAAATAATGATAGTAATGCTAGTAGTAGTAATGGTAATATTAATAATGATAATAATAGTAATAATGATAATAATCACAACAATTATATTAATAACAATAACAATAATAGTAATAATATTAATGATGATAATGATAATAGTAATGCCAATAACAATAATAGTAATAATAATAATAGTAATGATAATAATAGCAATAATAATAGTAATAACAATAATAATAATAGTAATAATAATAATTATATTAATAATAATGACAATAATTACAATAACAATATCAATAGTTGCAATAATAATGATAAAAATAATAATAACAATGATTGTAATAATAATAATAATAATAACTAATAATAATAACAATGATAAAAGCGGTAATAACATTAGCAATAACACCTATAATTACAATGATAACTGACACAAATAAATGCATAATCGCGTTGCGCAGGACGATATCCCGCAGTCCAGCAGTGTGCAGGATCACGCTCCACTGAGGCAGGGAGACAGCTGGGTACAATGTGTAGGAAATACCAAGCACGGATACCACTCCCGACTTGTCCCCAACGCATCGCCACCAACACAGTAGCTGCCTCACTCCCCCGACGCGCCTCGACCCACAAAGAGTATAGTTATAAGCCTCCTCGTTGTTTCAGTGCATCGTTCATAGATTCATCACCCTGTCAAACAACATCAAAGACAAACAAATACAAGCATCAAGTTTAGGTTTATCATGTTTTGTTGGCGGGGAAAAAGAAAATTAGAACTCCCTAGAAATAACATCATTAACGTTTCTAAATACTTAACATTTTTTCATTTATATTTTTTTCGTGAGACCATGTGTATAAGACCCTTAAGGAGATAAAGAATGGAAGGAAAGAAAGAAGAAAGGGAAGAGAGAACGAAAGAGGGTATAGAAGGGAATGATGACAGATGGAGAGTAAAAAAAAAATCACCAAAATAAATGAGTGAAATTGATATTGGAACAAGAAGTTAAGAATAATAAAAGTGACATATGATAGGTATGATATAATTTACCTGTACTTAGTGAGAGCGAGGCAATAAAGGCACGTTAGGAAGAGGAAGCTGAACTAAAAATAAAGATGGCAGAGAGGAAAGGAGCTGAGGAGACACGAGAGAGAGAGAGAGAGAGAGAGAGAGAGAGAGAGAGAGAGAGAGAGAGAGAGAGAGAGAGAGAGAGAGAGAGAAGAGGGGGGCGCTGGAGGAGGGAAGAGAGCCGGGGGAGGTGGATCGGTGGCTAGACGGCAAGCACCTCAGTCCCGCTCGTGACCCCTCACCGTCCAGACCAAGCAGGTGCCGTCTCTCTCACTCTCTCCTTCCCTCACTCACGTCGGTCTTTTCTCTCTCTCTCTCTCTCTCTCTCTCTCTTTCTCTCTCTCTCTCTCTCTCTCTCTCTCTCTCTCTCTCTCTCTCTCTCTCTCTCTCTCTCTCTCTCTCTCAATTACTCCTCCATTTCTCTGTTTGCTCTCACTCTCCAACTTTTTCCTTTTTCCCATAATTCTTGCAGTGTTTCCCTCTCTTTCACCGTTATCATCACCCTCACTACGCTATAGTGCTCTCCCTCCCCCTCCCCCTCCTTATCGTGTTATCTCCCTCCCTCCCTCCCTCCCTCCCTCCAGCATTGAGACGCCCCCTTTCTCACTACGTTATCTCTTTCCCTCCTTCCCTCTCTCCCTTCCTCCGTCCCTCCCTCCTTTTCTCATTCATCACTTTGCCTTTCTTTCATTCAGTCTTTCTTACCATTACTTTTCTTTCCTACTCCTCACTAATTATTTTTTTCCACTTTTGCCATCGTTTCCCGCTATTCTCATTAATTTCTTTGTTTTTTTCTTTTTCTCACCTCGGTACTCTGTTCTTTAAAGTGTTTTTCTTTCTCATTCAGTCAATTTATTTTCCGTATTCTTATTTTTCTCTGATCCCAGCCAGCGTTCTTTTCTTTCAACTCATACGGCGTCATTCTTTATCTGATTTCCATTTCCACGCCATTCTTTTAAGTTAGGATTATCAGTCTGTGTATTTTCCACCTCAATACCTTTCCTTCTTCCCATTATTCGTTTTCGTCCGGCACTTCTCAGCGAAATAAGAATCTTTCTCTTTACTGAACGTCTATTTCATGCCTTTGTAATATCATAGTTTCATATTTTCATTTTCTATAATGCGTAATTACTTGACCTTGATGGTACTTCTCTGATGCTGAGTGATGATTAATTCCGTTTGATTTAATATGCCTCTTTCATCCCCTTGGTTCAGCAGTACTTGTTTTGTCCTCTAATTGTTGAGTGTGATTAGGTTGTTATCGCCACCTGTGTGCTAGTCTGCTGTGTTCTTCCTCTTGTCACATTTCCTACATCTTTCCACTCTTCGTAACGCTACATGTAGTGCACTGTAATGCTCTGTTTAACGTGTCAAGCACTTGTTTCACATTTTTTTTGGCGCCTGTGTCGAAGTGATTCTGATATTCTTCCTTTCTTTTTTCATTATTTCATTCATGCAGGTTTTCATTATCATCCTCCCGACAGCCTGCCGTCCTCGTGTCTGATGCTTTCATGTTGCTGGCCCGTGGACATGCCTAAATGAAGAGTTAAGGTGACGCGGGAACCTGTATCAATCCTAACTCAAAGGAATATAAGTAATTAACTCACGAGGCTTCAAAGGGAGGATCAGAGGATTACATTGACTGTGTTCCGGAAAATGGAAATTCTTTACGCTTTGTGACCTAAGACTGTGACGTTTTCTGTCAATATCCAACAGTGATCAAAGCAAGAAAGTCTCCAAGAGTGAAGCCGTGACCCCATAACCTACTAACGCTCTTCAAGTCCTTCTAGTAAATTTTCCTCCTTTTACAGGTACGATTACGCGGTTAAGTAAATAATAGATATGAGTTTGTGGGTGAGCATCAGTGTTGGGAGAGGACTGTGACATGAACAACTCGGAAAAAGCTTGTTGCGGCAGGGTGTTGTGGTGACCTTTGAGACTCATTAATGAGGAGTGTGACCATGGATTCCCGACCCTCACCTGTCACCCAAACCTGTGACGCTCAGTAAATTAATAGAAAAACGGAAAAAAGTGACGCTGGAAGTTTTCTTTTTTTCCAAGAATTAAAGATGATCTTGGCATGACCTTGAAGTGAGTGACTTAAAAAGATCTTACTGCGTGTGCTGAGGACTCCTGGGATGTTAAGTTCCTGCAGTTGAAAACGTGACCAAGAATGTGTGTGATGCTTTGATTCCTGAAGCACCTACTGGAGTGTGATCCTGAGGAGATTTCCACCAAACTTCAGAGCACACTCACACACACACTCATCACCGCTCTCTTTACTGTAAGCTAATTTTGTTATTTTTCGTTATATCGCATACTGGTATTCCCTTCCCTACTTCCTTATCTGTATGTGTGTGTGTGTGTGTGTGTGTGTGTGTGTGTGTGTGTGTGTGTGTGTGTGTGTGTGTGTGTGTGTGTGTGTGTGTGTGTGTGTGTGTGTGACTGGGCTACAGTGTAAGATTACCCGGAAAGTGACTATTTACGAGAAGGTAGAGAGAGAGAGAGAGAGAGAGAGAGAGAGAGAGAGAGAGAGAGAGAGAGAGAGAGAGAGAGAGAGAGAGAGAGAGAGAATGTATGTGAGTGGGAGAAAGAAAAAGAAAATGTAAACTTTAAGAAAAAATAAATTACTAACTATTTTTTTGCCTGTGAAAAATTAAAGTTTGGACAATTTTTTTTTTACTTTCGTAATGATCACACCAGTAGCACATGCGAAATATTTACACGGTCTTTTTTTCCTCTCTCTTTTAAGGGGAGAAAAATTAGGAGTAAAGCAGTAGTCTCTTTGCTCCTCACGACAGTTTTAAAAGGCAAATAACTTTTTATCTTTATTTGCCAACACATTTTGTAATTTCATAATTTGGCGCCATAACGTGCGTCATTCCATTTCCACATTTCCCTCACACTAGTAATTCACTCCATTCCGCTGTCATCCTTATGGTCAGTTTTATTATTTATAGCCTCTTCCTCCATCTCAACATTGTTCCGCCCTTATCGTTCTACTTTGCATGTCTCTTCGTCTTGGCTTTCTTCACTTCCCTTGCACTCGGCGTCTCTCCTACATTCAGTTTGACTTTGCAGCGAATTTCCTGGATGGGCCACTCGCTCCCCTTGATTTACCACAATGACTCCGCACCCTAGGCACCTTCCCAGGCCCCTGCACCAGCTCTGGCGTCAAGCCCTGAATGTAAAGCCCGATACATTGTTTCCAGCGGTCCAATAGCCAAGGAGAAACGACAGGAGGGTGATGGTAAGGATGTAATTGAAGGAGATGCAAGGAGGAAGCACCGTGGCTGAGAAGTAGTAGAGTAGGAATGGATAAGCACAGCGTCAGGTATTTAAGCTTAAGCGTGACTTCATGGGAATGGTAATTGTTTAGAGGTGAAGATTAAGTATTTCGAGTTAATTCAAGGCGGTGAATATAATCTTGGTTACGTTAATTTTCTTGGAATCTTGAACCGATTACCAGCTTATCAACGTGCTTTAAATGGAAATCGGCAGCTATGGATCGCAAGGCAGATGAATGGGAAGGCCGCGGCTTGAAACTCTAACTTGCAGACTTATCTTCATGCGTCTCGGTAAACACCTTTAATAACATTTCCAATTGGCGAGAGACAAAATGCCTCG
>JAXIVD010008354.1:0-17758 GCA_036785275.1 Cancer borealis | reverse complement strand
TATATATATATATATATATATATATATATATATATATATACATCTATATATTTATATATATATACATATATATATATATATATATATATATATATATATATATATATATATATATATATATATATATATATATAACATCTATATATATATATATATATATATATATATATATATATATATATATATACATTTATATATATATATATATATATATATATATATATATATATATATATATATATATATATATACATCTTTATATTATATATATATATATATATATATATATATATATATATTTATATATATATATATATATATATATATATATATTTATATATATATATATATATATATATATATATATATATATATATATATATATATATATATATATATATATATATATATATATATATATATATATATATATATATATATATAAGATAAGTAATGTGGGGAACAAATGTTCACCAAGTATAAAGTATAATAGAAAGTTCCCGATGAGTCATATTTTCGTAATGATTGGCGGTTGATTTTCTTTGCTTAGTTGTTCTGGGAGTACATGAACAGTGTAATGTTGCACAACACTGTGACTGTGTCGCTTTGAAGACAAGGTGAATTTTTCTATGGTTATTCCTCTTGAGGAGAAACCATTCAAACACGTGCTTATTAAGGATGTTTATTAGCGTACACACACACACACACACACACACACACACACACACACACACACACACACACACACACACACACACACACACACACACACACACACACACGGACAGTAAAATTCATCAGGCGAGGAACGAGAGACATCGTGAAGTGTGGTGCAAACAGATTGGTGTGCTCGTGTTGAGTTCAAAACACATATACACTGTTTTGAGACTATATAACCTGAACATACTCCCCCTTACACTCCCAAAACACTACCCTGCCGCACAACACTCCTTGCAGTGTTTGAAGGCAATACAGAAAATACTCCCTTCTCAACTGTTGCCAAGGTAGGCCTTCAAGACCACTTCGGCCAATTGTGTTGTTATAAGCTTCGAGGGAATTTAAACCCCAGCGGATATGGTTGGTCCCGCATTTCGACCAATTCTTTATTTTGACACACAATTTGGCTTTTCTTGGGTTTTGACAATGCTCACTCGCTACTATACTGTATCGTGATTCTACTGGAACTGAAAATTGATAAGTCATTGTGTAATTTTATTTGAATAATTTTATTTAGTAATGAAAACGAATGCATTGTTCTCGTGTTGTCAAAGATAGAGAGGCGGCTCACAAACGGTACAGTAGCCATCCATCTGCTGAAACTCGTATCCTTTATATTTCTGCCCGTAATCATGCCAAATCTATTCTCTAACTTACTAAATACTATTTCATCAATAGAAAATGTCAAAACCTTTCCAATTTTAACTCTTCTTGTGATTTCTGGCATCTAGCCAATAATATATCCAACAATTTTACTTCCTCATATTTCCCTCGTTTACTTAAACCAGACGGCTGATTTCTACGAGCGAAGGATTAGTTAGGTGCGTCGGTCGGCATTTTTGTGTCTTTACCTGGAAGAGCAGATGGAGAAAGCATGACGACTCAACGGTGACTCACTCTTATTATGTTACCGAATGTAGAACTGTTTGGAGTCTGTCTTCATCGCTTTCCCCTGATGCTTTCACGCGGCTGGATTACGGACGATATTAAAAGTATTTGGATTAATTAACATTATTTACATTAAATAAAAAGTAGTGATATTCTTTTTGTATACAACAACAAATCGTAATATTTAAAATTAATTTCGGTGTAATTTGGTTTTATCTGAAATATTTTACGTAAATTGCAATACAACTTTAATATCGGTGGGATGATGATTATAATTAGAGAAAAGAGAATATATGATTTATGAATTTATTTAGAAATGATTGGACGTGTTTTCTCCCGCTGTGAAAGCATACTCAACTAGAAAATTGTAAGGCAGCATTATGAGTGCTACCTCACATTAATTGGGTCATGGCTCTACAAAGGTTGTGGCCGTCATTAAGCACAAGGAAAAGCAAAGTATATTACTGTATTAAACCTAGGAGCCGTGTGTGTGTGTGTGTGTGTGTGTGTGTGTGTGTGTGTGTGTGTGTGTGTGTGTGTGTGTGTGTGTGTGTGATGTTAGCGTAATACTTACAGCCATTGGACGTAATCAGAGAATAATGAACATAATGTGATATTTGACGAAAACTCCATTGAATTGTGTACGAAAACATTATGAAAAGGATATGAAAAATGGTGAATAAACTGTGAACTGGTAACCAAAGTGAGCTTGAAACTCTTGTCCCAAATAGGATCTGGCATAAACAAATAACAGATGTAGATAAGAGGCAGGAGAGTGCGATCCAGACAGGAGGCATTGAACTTTATAGAGGATGTTGGAATTTGTTATCCTAGTAAATACATACGTGGACGTTAGTCTCTCTCTCTCTCTCTCTCTCTCTCTCTCTCTCTCTCTCTCTCTCTCTCTCTCTCTCTCTCTCTCTCTCTCTCTCTCTCTCTCTCTCTCCCTCCTTTACTTAACCTGGTATATGGCCTTGAGTTGAGTTTCAGGGAGCAGCTAATTGACCGTGCTTACAGCTGACAATAGGTGTTTACAGCTCGGTGGTATCTGGGACACTGGCTCATACTAAAATGAAGAGGTGTGGGCTTAATAATGCCTATCGACTGCACGGGGATCATTAAGGCAAACGTGTCACCTTTTTCACTCGTGTCCTTCCCCAGAATACGACGAGCAACGTGGATTTACATAATGTTATAGGATCTCTAGCCCACACAGGACATTGAACTAGCCTCCGCGATATATATTTACCAACTTTTCTTTACAGTAAGTCATTTGCGAGTGGAAGTAGCTGTGGTCCGTAGGATGATTATCGTGCCTTTCCTTTTCTTATTTTACAACAAAACAGAACTCTCCAAGAAAGCTCTAAAATGAATGAGCAGGGCCCAAGCAGGGGGTGACGACGGCTTATCGATTGACCTAATCAAGGATGCAGGAGATTTTTACTGGAAAAACTCGCTGTATTTTTTACCAGATGCTTGCAAACTTGCTCTGTACCAATAATTGAAAAAAGCCACAATAATACTAATTCACAAGAGAACAAGCATCAAAGACCTAAAAGAAACTATCATCCAATAAATCTATTGTCTGCATTATACCAGCTTTTCACAAAAGTCTTCACGAAGAGGATTAGTGCAATGCTGGTCTCCACTCAACCGAAAAAGCAAGCAAGATTCCGTACAGGTTATTCAATAACTGATCACATCAATGTCATTAATTAATTAAAAAAAAAAATATATATATATATATATATATATGCAGATTACACTAAACCACAATGCATGGGCTTCAAAGATTCTGAAAAAAAAAAAAAACTTTCGACTCGTTGGAAACCTCAGCAGTTATGGAAACCCTCAGGAAACAGGGAATAAAGGAAACATTTGTGAAAATATTGGAAGGAAACCATCACTACAAAATACATAAATCAGCAAGGAAATACCAATACAAAAGGAGTCAGATAAGGCACGTGTATTAATTTCACTGACACGTCGGGCGAGACACTTCTATACGAATATATAAATCTACCTCCTAGTGAAGTCGAGAGTCTGCTCTCAAGGGAGAAATTTGCTCAAATCAAATGACATGCTATTCATTGGAGCGTGGGAATGCTGCTGTTAACCAGAGATATGAGCCGGCACAGAATGGGGTCAGGAATACAAACAATTTAGTGACAAGGTAATTGCGCTAGCGATGGCAAATGTAATGAATTTACGTCATTCAATATATGCATGTTGTAATCGTACATTGTACAGTAATGCTTATAATGGCATAATCAACACTGAAGTATAAAAATTAAAGCCATATTGTCTGCATATATATTGTGAACATGGTTGGTACTTTTATTCCCCAGTGACACCTACAATGGAATAACCAACAATTGTGTGTATATATCAAAGGTCGTATTTTTTGGGTGTCAATATAGCACACTACAACCACTGATAATATAGACAAACATGGCATTTGATGAATCTCTCTCTCTCTCTCTCTCTCTCTCTCTCTCTCTCTCTCTCTCTCTCTCTCTCTCTCTCTCTCTCTCTCTCTCTCTCTCTCTCTCTCTCTCTCTCAAATCATATATTGTAATTTAAGAAAAAACCCGACATGTCCTTAACCCTTCGAAATCTTCACAGTGACGTGCCTGGTGGCATGCAAGGATGACTTGAGGGGCTTCTTTATATGCACTTGACAACGCCTTCATCCTCGCTCACTTCCGTCGCTCACTTGCATTATATAATGTTTGGCAGTGTACATATATACCTCAGATGTGCTCGATTAAGGAAGACGTATTATGAACATTACTATTTATCCTGGAAACAAATTTATTTTTTGAAATATGTAAGACTGACTAGTCACCACATCATACCCAGACAACTTGCAAGATTGTTACTGAAGCAGAACTGTAGTAACTCTGCACACCAACTACCTTCCACCACCACCAACAACAACAACACTTAAATTCAGAAATCCTACTAGAGTCGTGTTAAATAAATTAATAATATTACATGAAGTTTTAAAGCTGAGGTAGAAAAGAAATGTGCTAACAATGATATCATTTATCTGGATCTGTTCTTATCGCTGCCATCATAGGGTGTCAGGGCCGTGATGTAACATTTTCTGGACTACGTGGAGGTAGTGGGCATTATGTATGATCATTGTTACCATGGTATGCTTTTAATTTGTTCTTATAATCATATTCAACACTTAACTACAGTAATTGGGCTATAAGTAGCTAGTGTTTTGAATATCATGTGGATTTATGGTAAATGTACTGCTGCGAATGCACCTCGTTTTACGTTGTACTTTCAAGTCAATAATATTGATAGTTGTATGTTGTGCCCCTTGGTCTTCGCATGAACTCGTGACTCATCTCCGGTCACGAGCTCGTAGCCTCGTCCTACTGGGTGTGTGTGTGTGTGTGTGTGTGTACACCAGCTTAGAGGGCTTACTACGTCAGATTTCAAAAGGCTATTATAACAGCCTGGACAAATATTCTTTGTGCAAGCGACATCGAGGATCACAATGGCAGAATTGAATGTTAGATGATCGATTTTTATCAAGAGCATCATTTTATGATATTCACAATTCATTACTTCGCGTAGTTGTGGTGCGCAGTAAACATCACCTGTTTGTAGTTTGTTTCTATGACGTCACCAACAAAGTGTCATGGCGAGATGTGCTGCAGTGTTTTGGTGGAGAATCAGCTGATTAACGATTGACATATAATGTCACTCCTGTTCATGGACTATTGAGTGGGTGTAGCTAAGTGATCCTCGGTAACCTATGCACTAAATGACGTCAGACGCGGAGGAAATAAGTCCTGTAGCGGCCGCGGCTGCTGCTGCTGGCGTGGTGGACGAGCGAATACGATCCTTGTCCACTGCATCAGAGGCCTCGGAGGACTCTGCTGCGGCCCTTCTGCCTGACGTTACCTTCGGGCCCACGAGCCACACTGGTATGGGGTCACCCAGGAGCAACCGTGAGAGCCAGCCACTCCTCGGAACACGACACGATGTAGACGACTTCAACCATTGGCCAGGTGGTGAACCCTTACACCCTCACACTCTCCTTACCCATTACATTACCATTACATTGCACTACTCACCTCACACACACACACACTTGCTCAACCATTACACAACATTGCCACTGAGAACTCCAAAGTATTTGTTGTGTTGAATGGTACTTAGTTTACTTGCTTGGTTTACTTACTTGCTACACTTGAGCTATAATACGGATGACAAAGGAGTAACAAGTAGTAGATAATGGTTATTGTATCATAATGTTTGGTTATACTCAAGCACCGTGGGTAGTGAGGTGGTTATTTGTATATGTATTTAAATCTTATAGGGTTAGAATTTAGCTCCTTCCCAAAAGCTTGTGGTGCATGTGACATCAAATTTATTATAACAGATTGGAACCCTGACTGGCAGATTCCTATCATATTTAACTTCTTAATAGTTTACGTCTGCTTGGAGTTTTATGTGGATTCTTGTACAAACAATATTTAGATTCTTTAAATTGATCAAAATCATTTGCGTATTTGAGGAAAGGTTACCCCTAGGCAGCATATCACACCCTCCCCTTATGAACATATGAAGTTCTTGTTACAGTTATGGTGAAGTTAAAAAACTGAAACTTGTAGAGGTTTGATTGTAAAGAATATATACAAGATTGGGGTGACATTCACGGTCTTCCAATTGAATGGGACTACATACCCTGTCGTAATGTATTTCACTATAACATCATAATGGGAGACTTAGCTATGTGTCATTATTACATACTGGTATAATAAGCTACTTTACTATGAGGAAGAACATGTCTCCTGTTGGGTTATTTTATTAGCAGTCAGATACTATTTGTCACACGTATTTATATGTTCAGAAAAAAATATAATATATATTATTTTTCAATTAATTTTGTTGTCATAAGAATTATTCTAAATCAATTACCCAAGTGTTAGAGAAAAAAAGTGCACGGATTGGAACAATTTTTGAGGAGGGTTATCGAACGACATTTTCTTTCCTTAGATGGAATGCACTCTAGTAATTGATATTTTTAATAAGACGATTCTATCTCAACCTGTGTTGTATTTAGTAACTGTAAATGTGATACTACTCATCGTAAGGTTTTCAAAATTGTCTTCTAAAATATGGCACCAAATTCTTGTTTTTGAGTACATTAATCATAGTATTAGTATCATTACATATTAGTTAATGAGAGCCAAGATTTTAGTCATCTACAAAATTATTGATGAGGTGATCCTAATCGACTATAACGAGATCAATTGTATTATCTTCACGTGTTGGTAAAGGTGGGGACACACGCTGTAGCTGTGCGTAGGTGCGGGCACTCATCTCCCGTCACATAGACCTTTGAGCCTGTGGTGGAAATTAATCCATTACACCGGGACACAGGTCCACTGTGACATCAGAGTTTCCTCATTTTACCTTCCCCAGGGTTCCCTAGGTACTCTGGCTCTAATACTAATTGTCCTATGAAGTTATCTTCCAAACATTCTAACATTCTGTATGACTGATCCAATGGCAGAACAAGTCGGCCAATCTACATGGGGAGAATTAAAGTCTCCCAGAATTAATAACACTGTTTTGAAGTGTTTGTCGCAACACTCCATAGATTTTGGTGTCATTTGCATGGTTTTTTTTCAGCGGTGTGTAGCTTATCAAGATATTAACTGCAAATTTGCCTACATTTACCTTAAAGCACATATGTTCCATTTAAGTATTGCTAGGTAATATTTCCACTTTATTAATTCATGATGTGTATAATGCAGCATCCCACCTCTTTTGTCAATACGAGAGAGAGAGAGAGAGGTTTGTATGTATGTAGTTAAATGTCTTTATAACAAACTTTTTTTTTACTGAAACAACTTTAGATGCACAACTAAGTTCAAGTGACCTCTCTTTGTGTTTTTCATATTAGATTGATACTGATTTATGTATCCTTTGTGTGTCTGCACTCCCAGTAGTGAATGGGCAAGTGTGGTTCCTCAGCAGGATATTGGACATATTTATTAGCGAGACATTTAGGATTGTTTTAGTATTAATATGCATCAAAGGATTAGACATAGCAATCAACTGCCTTAGAAATAGATGAATTACAAGCACAGATACGAAAAATAGCATATGATTTGCCGAATCTAGCTGTTGTCAGTTACATTAATTTTGTTTGTTATAAAGCCTCTTCTTTTTTTCCTTTATTTCTTCAGATGACCCTCATTTCACTGACTTAGTAAGGCAAGCAGAGACGTCCATAGAGAGTGGGATTTACCCAGAGAGGATATACCAAGGCTCCAGTGGCAGCTACTTTGTAAAAAACAGCAATGGGGTAAGTTGTGACTATATCCAAGAATACTATGTCAATATCATGAATCCCACGATAGCTGTTATTGTTATATGAGGTGCTACCCAAAATTTTCCCTTAGATTCTGCAAAACTTCATGGTAAAATTTTCCAGTAACAATCAGGCTGGGTGGGATGAATTCCTTGTGAACAATCCCTTGAATATCATTGAAAACTAAATATGTTGACGACATTGCTGCAAATTTGATCAGACCTGATGTGGTAGAGCCTGTTGAGGATATTGATAGGTGTGTACTTGGTGTTAGCTATCTCCTGGAGGGTTATAGCAGGCGATCATGAGTCCAGTGCGGGATTATCAACACACACACACACACACACACACACACACACACACACACACACACACACACACACACACACACACACACACACACACACGTACAACCTTAGCTCTGCATGTGCATGGCTAAACATTTGTCACACTAAGTTAAAGTCAGATTTGCATGAAGAGGTTTCCTGATAGCACATGTTACCAAGATTTTACAACTTTAGTGGAAACATATAAATTATATTGTAATGTTTTGGGCCTATGTTTTACTAGTTCCATAGGAGGATCCAAGGTACCTTTTATGTTATGAACAAATAATTATATTAGTAGTACAAAATATATCAATTAAGGTTTGATTGATGATAATTTGTGATTTATTTTATTCATGATTTTTATCTGTATCGCAGAAAGTTATTGCGGTGTATAAACCAAAGGATGAAGAGCCCTATGGACGCCTTAATCCCAAGTGGACCAAGTGGCTCCACAAGGTGTGCTGTCCGTGCTGCTTTGGTCGTTCCTGCCTTGTACCCAACCAAGGATACCTGTCTGAGGCTGGAGCATCCTTGGTGGACCAAAAGCTGCAGCTCAATGTAGTTCCTAAAACTAGGGTAGGATGGAATGGATTGTTATTAATATTAACTCACTTCACCATAACACATGTCACACTAAATGTGATCTAAGGATGAGACCTACTGAAGTATTTATTGAAGGAAATTCATGAGTCAAACTATACGTTCTTTGAAACTCTATTGAATATTAATTACACTTTTTTTTTTATCAAGGTTTGATAATGAATGTATAGCTTTACCGGATCTGTGGAATTATTTCCTTTGAATATTAGTTTGTTTTCTTTTATAACTGGTTGATGTTTTTACTCTTGTATACTTTCACTTCCTGCTGATCTCTTCACCACAACTTTTGACTCATTACACCTCCTATTACATTGGTTTTCACTTGAATCCAAAGTATATATTTATTTCAATTGCACTCAATAACATTTTATCTTTATATATTTTTCAGGTAGTAAAACTAGCAAGTGAAACTTTTAATTATACAAGAATAGACAGAGAAAAATCCCGGGCCAAGAAGATGGTATCTGAAAGGTTCCCCAAAGTAGGACGTCATTTCCACAGGATTGGACTTCCTCCAAAAGTTGGATCTTTTCAAGTATTTGTTGAGGTGAGTAATTACCTTCACCGTTCAAGTGGAGTGAGAAACTGTTTTCACTTTGTTTGTCTGTTTGTTTGTCAGTGTTTTAGCAACTTGACATCACCTATCTTCATCAAATTAGTTTTTACACCTACTTTCTGCTTTTCCCTATGTAATCACAAAGTAATCTGCTGCAAATTATCTGTAGGTTGAATATATATATACCACTATTTCAGGGTTTTAAGGATGCAGACTACTGGCTTCGGAGGTTTGAGGCTGAACCACTGGGTGAAACTACCAGCAAACAGTTCCAGCTTCAGTTTGAACGGCTAGTCATTCTGGACTACATCATCCGAAACACTGACCGTGGGAATGACAATTGGTTGATTAAGTATGAGAAACCAGAGCTGGCTGAAGAAGAAGGGGAGGTGAGGCCTTACCAGGATTACCTAGTTAGCAATAGAAATTTAATGTATGCTATTTTCTCATCCACTATGCTACTATGTATTCCACAGTCACCTAACACAGCCTTGTTGAAGCCCAACCATTACATCTATCTATCTATATCTATATATATACCCAGCTAATATCCTCCTAAGGAGGGAAGCCAAGAGGTTCAAGGAGACATAACTCTCCTCTCCCCCTCTGTGCCCTGTCTTTTGTAGGAGACGATACAGAGGAGGGGCTTCCCACACATCTCTTACTCAAACTGTACAACTGCCTTCTTTTCCTCCTACATACTCTTGACTATCCTCACCAGTTTTCCAGCCATTCCAAAAGATTCTTAACACTTTCCACAAATCCTCCCCGTCATCATATGATTTCTCCAAATCTATGAATACAGCAAGAACTCTTACTTTTTCTGCAGATGACTTTCCACTGTTTATGCTTCACTTTTCATGTGGGAATCTCAAACTCATCACGTTCAGTATTTACATGGGAAATGTTCATGATTTATGGGGTTACACAGGCTGCAATCAACCTTCAAAATAATCATACAGTGACATGGTGGTGAAAGGACACTTGATGTCTTGACCTGGGTGTATATACAATTCCTTTACACCCTATACTCGACTCTTCTGATGTAGGAAGGTCGGAGTTTTAGAGCTTTTAAGTGGTAGAGGCATGAAAGAAGTGCTGATAAAGAGGGAGAGCTTAAACAAGCTGTGAGAAAGTATATGGGTAGGGAGAGGTGGAGGCTCTTCACCTGCAGGGGGCCGGGTGGCTCTGTGGTACAGTACTTGGCTCGTGACCTAAAGGTTGGGAGTTCGATCTTGGCTCATGGCAGCTTCTTGGTGAGAGGGGCAGCGCTCTCGTTAACCGTACCAGAACTATATGGTCTATAGATGCCTAGTTCGGAGGAATTATTTAATCACCTTTTAATCTTGCTCTTGAGGGATGCTCCTGGAGAGAATGATGCATCAGAGACCAAAGAATAGAATGGAATGGGGTGAAAATGTTGTGCATTAGACCAGCGTCACCACTTTTTTCATTTATTCCTGTATGATTTGTATTTGCAGGATTGGTCAATGGTAAAGCCTCCTGAGGTGAGAGTGGCAGCTATAGACAATGGTTTGGCCTTTCCCTTCAAACACCCAGACTCTTGGCGTGCCTACCCTTACCATTGGGCTTGGCTTCCCTGGGCCAAAATTCCCTTCAGCACAGAGACGAGGGAATTGGTGCTGCCTCCCCTATCGGATATGAATTTTGTCCAAGAGCTCTGTGATGATATGTATAATTTGTTCCAGGTGAGACATATATATACAGGTACATTTTGTTCATATTGACTCATTTCACATACTTAGAAGAAAATTGGAAAGGTAATGTTGACACTTGATTTTTCTTGTTCCTACAGACTGACAAGGGATTTGATCGTCACATTTTTGAACGGCAGATGTCAGTAATGCGAGGACAGGTACTAAATTTAACCCAGGCCCTGCGTGATGGCAAGAGCCCTGTCCAGCTGGTCCAGATGCCTGCAGTCATCGTTGAAAGGTGGGAGGAAGTTTGTGACCAGGCAGATGCACACCAAGAACATTAACTGAGGAACATTTGCTTATCTGGATGATTTCATATTTCAAGGATATTTATTTTTATATCAAGAAAGGAATTTGCTTCTTAGTCAAGCCAGCCCAAGTTTTATAGTTTAAGGTTACATTCGTGGTGAGCATACATTGTATATTGTACATTTTGTTTGCAGGTCAAAAGGTCGAGTGGGCACCACAGCTCGCTTCAGGTCCTTCAGTGACACTTTTACACAGTCATTCCAAGAGAAGAGTCCATTCTTTTCATGGTGCTGAGGTCAGAACAGCTCTCGTTTTTTATAATGGTATTTATTTATGTGACCATTATTTGAGTTTTTTGGGATAGTGCGAGATGTTGGATAGTGTTTTATTTTATTTTTTTTATATATATATATAACCAAAATTTTATTTATAGGAAGTGCATTGAGATTTCAAGTATATCAAGGTAATCATATATCCTCATTATTATTATTATTATTATTATTATTATTATTATTATTATTATTATTATTATTATTATACCTTTTTAGGGTTGCCAGCCTTATACAGAAGGTGACAAAGCAAATTATTAACATAATGATTTATGAATATGCTTTGTACTTTATGTCGTTGATATTAAACAAGCAAGATCATTCAATCAGACATAAAAATAAAATGGTTCTGTCAGCATGAGGTAAGTTTTAAAATGAATAACATCATATATATATAAATTTTTTTTAACATACATACTAATAGGTAATCTTGATTTTTGTAAATGATCGTGTACATTATAGCTTGAAGTGGATGGAGGTGCAAATGATACTGATAAGAAAATTTTTGTATGAATGTCTTATCAACACAACTATCGTAACAATATTGATATTGCATCATTTTATTATGTTACCATCATTTAAGTATAAGTGTGTATTAACAACTTGAATAGTGTGCAGTAATGGGGATATAATTCACTCACATTGAGTCATTAATTCAATGAGATAACTGTACATATTACTTTCAGGTGTTTGCAATGATGGTCCCCAGCATATGTGTCATTGTTGGTTTCTTGTCCAATTGTTCACTTGTGTACACTGTGTTGACATTTAGTATCATTATTGTTAAAAGTTAATGATTGATGAAAAATGCTTATGGTCAGTACTGAGCTGGCAATCATGGTTCAACCCTCCAGAATGCACTGTGATAACTTAATAAACCAACTTCATCTCTAGTATATTTTTATTGATTTTATTTATTCACTTTCAAGGTTGAGGTTCTATATTGTAAAAATTCAGTCAGTAATGTTTGACCAAAGCAGGTATTAAGCATAGGTGTACAGTTGACACTATATTTTTCAAGTTTAGGGACATAACTACAGCATAGGTTATGGTGTGTTTGTAAAGTTCAGGTGTGATTGCTCAACCTGAAGGAATGTAAGTGCAAACTTTTATAAGTGACATTTATCCAAATTTTTTTCTTTTTTCAGCAGAACCATTTCATAGTTTAGTACAGATTATTAATTGCAGTGGACAGTAAAGAATTTAAGGAAAACTTTTCAGTAATGAGGTCTGAAGCTGAAAATTTTCAAACTAACATCTTGTGCGGTTCAAAGGTGAACAATGACGAATGAGTATTATGTCTATCTATCTATTTACAGTTTCTGACACCTTGTTCACTCCGGAAATGTACCCCAAGGGATGGCCATGGCAGAAAAGCCTCGACCTCTCCCTATCCACACACTCCCTCCTTGCTAGTTCAATCCCTTCCCCTCTATCAGCTCATCTTTCATGCATGTACTTCTTTATCCTATCCTTCCATCTACAACTGGCCCTTCCTATCCTCCTTAGACCTGAATTTCATTCACTTACAGTTTATTCACAAATTCTTCACTTTCTTTTTCTCAAGATGACCAAACCACCCCAAAGTATTTCTTTTCACCCAGTATTATGTATTGAAATAAATGTCAATGTGGAAACTCCTGTGCATAATTCAAACTAAATGTTTAGTCTTTGAGATCAAGAATTTTTTGAGAATTTCAGAAAAACAATTAGCACTCTTTGGTCAAGATAGCGGCAGTCTGCGGCAGCTTAGTCAATTCGTCATTGTTCCCGAAGTGCCTTGGATGAAGTTGAGTTTCTCCCGAGTCACCAAAAACCAACCATAAAAAAATAAATATATAAGGAGACATACTTTTAACTCAAAAATCTATACTTGTAGTTGGAAATGTCTTTCAGAAAAGATCCGAGTTATCTTCCAATGAAGTCTTGACAGTGAGATAAATGTTAGTTTTCTGTATGAGTGATACATGTGAAAATTTGGATATTAATGTAAATAGGAGTGCATTTTACCCGAGATCATGAATAATACTAATTTAAAAGGTCATCGTGATTAAATAATCCCCCCGAACTAGGTAACAATAGACAATATTATTTTGCTAGGGTTAATGAAGCTATCGTGAACCAGGATTGAACTCACAACCCCTAGGCCACGAGGCGACCACTGTACCACAAAGCCATCTGGCCCACATAGTAGTTGTGATGAAAATAGGTCAGGCAGGAATGTGATGGAAGTGGTCATAATATTTTTGACAATAAAGGGACATTAAATTTAAGTATAATGAGAAATGTGAACATTATTTGGTCTGATGGAGAAGCAACGGATCCAACATTCATTTCACAAACTATTTCATTAATTTTTCTTCAATTTTCAAAAGAATACCTAATTACAGAAGACATACACATTGTCAGATTATGAAATAGAGGGAAGGCTTCATCTAAGGTCATTTTCTATTCCAAGTCAGTGATGCTGGCTGCTGAAAATCATACTCATTGGCAACATTGTAAGACTGAAATTGGTTAGAAATAATTTCAGTCCTATGTTCTTCCTACATCAAGCTTTGGAATCCTTCATTCTCTCTTCTACCTTCTCGTGCCCTTGTATGATGGAAACAATATGTCATGCGACTAATTTTGACATTAGCCTTCTTCATATTTTTGTTCAATGTATTAATTGAGTGGCACTGATAGTTAACAGGAGTGAAAAAGCAGTTTGTAGTTCTTGACCACTTATCTAGCTGTAGAAACTCACCATTCACTATCCCTCATATTTTGCTTCATTGTCCTCTGTAATATTCTATCTATCTATATACCCAGTTAGTATACCCCTTAAAGGAGGGTAGGTAAGATAAGGCAGGTAGGTAGGGTTTGGGGAGACATTACTCTCCCCTCCCCATCTGTGATAAGAAGAGGAATTGGTGATATATTGAGTGAGTATCCATCCTCCTCCTCCTCCTCCTCCTCCTCCATAGACTTGTATGTCTTGCCTTTATCATATTCACCTTCTATCCATCCTTGCCCCGCCTTTAACCACATCCCAAATCTTTACTTCTTATCATCACTGATTAAACACTTCCTGCCTTAGTGTAAGTGCCATATGACATCTGTTGCTGCTACTAGTACTAAATAATGGATTCCTCACAATTATCAATAACAAGCCCATCTCTTTTTTCAAGAAATGAGCATAGTCATTAGGTGAATAAGGTTGACATTACTATGGGTATGCTATTATTAAAAATAAATTTGTGGGGTGAAACATTTTGTTTAGCTTCATACTTTTTTTTTTTTTTTTTTTTTTTTTTTTTTTTTTATAACAATTTGAGATTTATGTGCAGATTAAAAAAAAAATCTTAAAGTTGTGTAAACCCTTAATTTCTCATGTTCCATGGCATGAGAAGCTTGATTAGATTCAGGAAGGCAGCCGTAAAAGAGTTAATTGATTCAATATCTAGCCGAATGTTTGTGTACATCCAGTCTCATTGATTATAGTGACTAAACAACTTAAGTGCAGACTGTATGAATTCTGTAGAGATAAAGGAGGTATATTTCAGGTGGGATTAGAGGAAACTAAAACGCAGAAATTTAGTGTCGTTAACTGTGAAAAGACGGCACAGAAGGGGAAGGGAGAGTAAAGTTTCCTTGAACCCTAAACGTCTTGTCTTGGCTATCCCATTTTGATGGGGATATGTCAGGTAGATAGATAGATAGATAGACCTAATGGTTATGACAAATACCTCTTGAAAGAAAACTGCATTAACATTTTTTGTACAGTTCATAAATAAGATTGAAATCCATGTTCTAGTTGAGCCAAGTGATGTTTGGGTCTTCATTGTGCTACATTGTCCTGATCTACATTTCTCTTTCATCATGATAAAAAGTTACTCCAGTCATAATCCCATAAACACTTAAGAAGCTGATTGAAGTACATCATTATCTGCAGCCATTATTACTAACCACACAATCCATAAATAAAACATTGACCTCGTTTGTCTTACAGTACACTACTTTATTATAAAAATCTTCATCTGATAAAAATGTGAAACACTGTCCATTTCATAACTAAGAATACTACACTAATCTGTTTATATATTAAATTGGTTCATGTCGATACTTAAAACATTGATAGTAGCTTTAGGTTGATAATGTCAGTGCCTCTTAAGCTGTTACTTTAATCTTTTCTCCCCCAGATGAATGATTGTTGAGGATGGTGCCTTCATAATGTATATTATTCTTATTTGCATATTTTATATTTTGTTTGGTGTGAGTATGGGAAATGGTGTACAAAGTCTTAATATCTTTGTCGCATATTTCCAATTGAGCAAAAGTTGTAAGGTTGCTCTTTGGTTTGTAATCACAGTATACCTCTTTAATTTATATAACCGGAGGATTAGACATTTAAAAAATCAGTTTGTTTAGTACTTTTAAAGCTTTTTGTAATCTTAGTTGAGTCCTTCAAGTAACTAATGTTTGGTATGTGTGAATCTTTGCTATTGATTTTTATATACTTCATGGTCAGAGGTTTCACCATTTCAAATGTGGAGCCAGTAAGTCAATGCAAGACGTTAAGCTTCAGCAAAGATACATATATGAATAAATGAATATATATATAGCAAATATATCTTTATAATTGTATGTCAAAGCTTCCTTATAAATAAACCTAGTCCTAACCTTTGTTATATTTGTTGTTTGTAATCCCAAGAGCTGTTTTGGTGTACATTTGCTGTATTATAGTCAAAGATACAGGAAAAATATACGTGTTGAGTTCGTCCTAACTGAAGAGCAGGTGAATGTGCATCAGTTGAGCAATAACTGTCTGGGTCTTCTGGTAGGTGAACTTGGGTGTATCAGACTTGAGGTTTGCCACTACACACTCAAGTCACTCCTTCATCTTGAAAATCTTTGATCAAGCCGTTAACGTCCCATTAAAACTCAACTGTTATTTACATGTCTTTCCAGAGTTTGAAGAGTGTTTAGGTGTTGGCATTTCCAGGGAATCTCCGACACATAGGTCTGCCCAACCCACCTCAACACATCACGCTTCCTCGGATGTCAGCTAGGTTATATTTCTAAAATAATTTTAATTACTGTGTATATATTTACTTCTAATAAGTTTATATAGTTTTTTATTTTATTTTAATTTAAAAATTTGTTTTATAAAGCAATGATTTTGTATAATGACCGCAACACCGGGCAATTTTGGTGTATGACATTGTCACTTCACCTATAGGGAAGGTGAGGTCACACAGTCAAGGCTAATTGTGTCAATTTTGCTTCCCTCTCTGAATAGGATGGTTCTTACAAAGTATAAATTATGTTTGAATTTAAATGCAGTGAAAGATGACATCTTTCCTGAGGCATTAACTTAAAGCTACTACATATATATATATATATATATATATATATATATATATATATATATATATATATATATATATATATATATATATATGTATAGTATATATATATATATATATATATATATATATATATATATATATATATATATATATATATATATATATGTGTATAGTATATATATATATATATATATATATATATATATATATATATATATATATATATATATATATATATATATGTATATTTATATATATTTCACCTGATTTGTGGACATATGTTTGATGTCCATGTTGGTGGTGAAAATGTTCCACACCACTGCTGTGTGACATATGAAGGTCCCCGACACCCTGTATTGCAATTGGGCTTTTTGCAGCATTGTTACAACACCGATCCTCCTGTAGTGTTAGGTGTCCAGCAGTATGCAGGGAGCATCCTGCTATTTGTTACAGAGATTGTCATTTCTGGTACTGCTGCTGCTGCTGCTGCAGGTGGTGTTGCTGGTGTTAGTGTTGGTGTGGCTGCTGTTGCCCAGATTGGTGTCGCTGCAACTGGCTGCTGGTGTTGTTTATGAAATGCTCGACTCACTGCTGCATCTTGTCCAGCAAGGAGAGGTAACTCTAACCACTACCCATCCAGGGGAGATGGCTACACTCCATGAGGGGACTCAC
>JAXIVD010008353.1:0-5000 GCA_036785275.1 Cancer borealis | reverse complement strand
AGTGAAAAGAAGTTGTGCGGAGCCACATTTTCCTACGGCATCACAGCACAGTACATAGGATAGAAACGTGGACTTGGTGGTCACAACTACACCCATGAATGTGACGGTGCCTATTTGGAACGACTTAAGGCCTCTTCTATTTGTTCTCAATAATCTACTCCGGATTCTGCTCCGAATCCGAATCTGTTTTGGATTAATTGGGTGCAAATAGAACAGCAGAATCTGTTTTGGATTCGCTGGATCAAAACAATAACAATGAGAGGCCAGTCGCTGCCCAGCCGTCACACTAGTCACTTCTCCGAGGAAGTGTTGAGAGTTATAACTTTCATTTCCTGATGCATTTAGGGTGACAGCGGCAGTCCTAATTATCACCAACCTGCTTATTGTACAATAAAAAATCTTTATATAACTAAATGTGTTATTGAAAACACCATTAGATTCTTGAAAAGTAGATTCAAGTCTGATGAACCTCAAGGTTAACCTTGACAATGTTACACCTATTATTTCTTTACAAATACTGCTCCACCTCTTTATTATAAATATACTATACATAGTGTACTCAACATATCTGTGAAGGTTTCTGGCGGTGCTCACCATTTTTTACCTCGCAAAACTTCTTTGAAATTATGATAGGTTATGTTAGGTTGGTTAGATTATGTCAAGTTATGGTTATGTTGAAGTTGTTAAGTTACGGTTATGTTATGGTTAGGTTCAGTTAGGTTCAATTATATAAGATTTTTTACATTTTATCACCCGGAAGTTAGGGTTCGCAAGTTAGTTTTTTGGGGGGTTTGGGTATTAAAATGTAAAAATCTTATGTAACCGAACCTAACTGAACCGCACCAAACCTAACTTAACATAACCATAACATAACTGCAAACTAACCTAACAACCTTAACCTAACCATAACTCAACCTAACTTAACCAACATAACATAACTTCAAAGACATTTTGCGAGGTAAATAATGGTAAGCACCGCCTAAAACCTTCACAGATGTGTTGAGTACACTATGTATAGTATGTAAGACTTCATGTATATGTACCGAGGGTCCGACGTTTCTTTACGAACATAAAACGAATATAAAAATAATGGACAACTTTAATGATGAATAAACAAAATAAAGTACTCGCTATATCCGTGGTGGTGCTCTTACAAATGCTTATCCACCCTTAGCGACACAAACATAAATATATACCTTAACACAAATATTCCTATTCTATCCTACCTAACTATACGTGAGGGAACTGATGGAAAACGACCAAAATACACTCACGCCACAAATATTGTTTGAGAGTCACTGGGTCCTTCTGGCCGTCGTCCTTGTTTGAGAGGCAACTCCACATGCAGCCTTCGTCAAACACCAACCGAAAAACAGTCTTTTGCTGGTCCTCTCGGCAGCTGTATCCGGGAGGACAATTTACGGTTAGATATTAATAACAATGTTTTTTCAAGTGTGGCAAGGCTTTTAGGAACACTGAAGGCTTACCTGTCTGGAGCGGGGTCACGGAACACTAGTGACTGACCTTCCGCCCAGATCGGTATATATATCCTCAGTTCCAGTGACGTCACGCGTTTTTTCCATCATCCTCTTTCGCTAGTAGTACCTACTCTAACCATAACAAGGTATCTTAACGAGCGTCGAGAATACGAGGATTTACCGGTGATTCCGCAAAGGAATCACCGTAATGATAGTTGGCCCGTTGTACTCGGTACACGGCTTTCCTCTTTAAAAAAAATAAATCCTCGTATTCTCACACTCGTAAGAACATGAGTTTATATATTATCAACATAAGTCGGGACCGGTCTTCTTCTTCTTCTTCTTCTTCTTCCTTCTTGTCTCTATGCAAGACTTCCGAGTCAGACGTGACTCTACCTCCTGGTCGGAATAGGTGAACCCAACTCCCAACCAGTCCTGGCAAACTGAGCAGGGTGGTGATCCTCGACGGGGTCTCACCAAAGCCTTCATCCATGGGGGGTGAACTTCCAGTCCTTTACCTGGGCACTACAGAGCCCCCAGGACTGCGGTGATCTCTGCTTCAGCTGCGGGACCAGTTTACCAGTTCGGCATCTCCTCGCCGCTGCAAAAGAGTTTTTATAGGCAGTAACCTTTCCTTTAACCACCCAGGGGTCTACTTACTACCATCTCTCCCTCTCAACACTCCTCTAGGAATTCCTCACAGGCCTTCGGGCTCTGCGTGGTTCCTCCGTGTCATCCTCATCCTCGGAAGGAAACACGATCTCGCTCATGTCGACTATAGAACCTCCATCACCCACAACTAGTGTTAACTTGTCCGCGGCACGGTGGATTGTGTCGTCGTTGACAATGAGGTGGTGGTTGTAATGATGGTTGTAGTAGTAACTGCCTCGTCCACCCTCGAAATGGAGGAGTGTGTATTTGGCACCACCATAGTCGCCCTCACGTATAAGTTAATATCCCTAACTCCCGCGTCACACTCATCCGACGTTTCAATTTAAAAAAACATAGCATGGGCTTTCCGTTTCATTACCGTGGGCACCACCAACGAATCGAGCAAGGTGTTATTTCTTTTCTGTTTAGAATAATAAAGGACTCCATCTTCCTCTGATCGTGATGACCGACTTCTGAACACACTGGTTTTATTGCTCCACCAAGCGCTTGTTCACCCACTTCTGTTATTTCCTCCTGGGGAAACCACGAGTCGCCTAACAAGTCTATCTGAGAATTCATAATTAAAATTTAATTGGAGGGGGAAAGGACCCATACGACCTTAAGAAAAAAAACTCTTCTTCCTCTTTCAAATCTAACCCGTGAGTTGAATCTTAATCACACTAATCAAAAGTTAAAGCAAAAAAAAATTCAAGAACTAAAAAAAAATACCACCTGTTAAATTTAGTTAAGCCGTATCCACGCAGATACGGAGGGGAGGGGAAGGGTGCTCAGCGATCCGAAGGTCGCGACTCACTTACTAGTCCTGGGGTCCAGTGCCTGCAGGGGAGACTTGGAGCACTCTTCTCACCCTGGCTGAAAAATGTGCTAAAAGGATTCCCCTAATTGCTCATCTGGGTGTAACCCCAGTGTGCCTCAGGTTGGAAGGCATGGGCGTTGTTAATGGCGCCTCTCAGCTTGTCCTTTACTCTCTCTCTACCTTCGCGGTTAAAGTGTACTCCGTCAGATTTTAAGGAGTATAAAAAAGGCTTGGCACCAAAGGAAATAAATTCCTTACCCCGCAAAGCTCTCTTTTGGAGTTTGTTGTTAACTCCCTTGGCCACTTTATTATAAGCCTCCTGCTCGATCCTAGGCCTCCAACGTATTTCAGTTAGGCGTGGCTCAACTAGACAAATCTTTACCCTGGGGGTGCAACGAGCCTCCAGCTGTTCTACACTAAGTTTTATGTTATTGACGATGTCCTTCACCTGACACCGGGGGTGGATGTCATTACTCCCCAGCCACAAAATCACCATGTCATAACGGCTGTTGAATACAGCGGTCAGGTGTTCATTATGAAAAAAAAACCGGGCTGTGGCTCCAGGTGTGATTTAAATATCTGGACATCAATAGGAGAGGGTAAGTGGTCCAGGTGAGAGGGCACTTGGCTATGCCCTACAATGGCTACTTTAAACATCTAAACTACGATTATCCCTATTACCACTAAGAGAATAATAAAAAAAAAAAGACTTGGGGGCTAACTACCCACCTAACTAGCACTACGTAGCGTCCTCCGGACAACGTGGGCTGATGCGTAATTTGCATCTACACCGCTGCAACCACTGTACCGAGTCTCCGACGTTGGTTTACGAACAGAAAACGAATATAAAAATAATGGACAACTTTAATGATGAATAAACAAAATAAAGTACTCGCTATATCCGTGGTGGTGCTCTTACAAATGCTTATCCACCCTTAGCGACACAAACATAAATATATACCTTAACACAAATATTCCTATTCTATCCTACCTAACTATACGTGAGGGAACTGATGGAAAACGACCAAAATACACTCACGCCACAAATATTGTTTGAGAGTCACTGGGTCCTTCTGGCCGTCGTCCTTGTTTGAGAGGCAACTCCACATGCAGCCTTCGTCAAACACCAACCGAAAAACAGTCTTTTGCTGGTCCTCTCGGCAGCTGTATCCGGGAGGACAATTTACGGTTAGATATTAATAACAATGTTTTTTCAAGTGTGGCAAGGCTTTTAGGAACACTGAAGGCTTACCTGTCTGGAGCGGGGTCACGGAACACTAGTGACTGACCTTCCGCCCAGATCGGTATATATATCCTCAGTTCCAGTGACGTCACACGTTTTTTCCATCATCCTCTTTCGCTAGTAGTACCTACTCTAACCATAACAAGGTATCTTAACGAGCGTCGAGAATACGAGGATTTACCGGTGATTCCGCAAAGGAATCACCGTAATGATAGTTGGCCCGTTGTACTCGGTACATATATAATAAAGAGGTGGAGTAGTAGTTGTAAAGAAATACCTCTTATTTTTATATATGTCTAATCTGTAGCGCCTATAGGCTTTCCCTGGTTAGGTTAGATTTGGGTAAAACTTTACTTTTACATCCAGCCAAAAAACCTTACATTCCCACATGTCCTCATGTTTATTGGGAGAAGATGGGGAATGGGGATATCTTATTAACTATTTATTTGGGACGGTAATGAGTGTCAGAATCATTTGTGTATATCAATGTAGAGTAGAGTTTCCCCTTAACCAAAATAAACTTTGGGGATATCTTATTTAACTATTCATATGCTACGGTTATACATATTTTTGCAAACATTTATGCAGAACTTTTGTACCATTTAATCTCTTTCACGTACAAGTAAATTGTTTTCTTGGGAGTATATATCAAAATTCCAAGAAAATAAATAACCCGGTTAGAGGCTGCTGTTATATCTCCTTCGTTTCTGGTATTCATCACCATTATTATACAATTTTAAGCCTACAGTAGTATTTCTGAAACATTTTTCTACCACTTAATATCTTTCTCGTATATATACACTGTTTTTAT
>JAXIVD010008352.1:2500-10000 GCA_036785275.1 Cancer borealis | reverse complement strand
AATAGTGTTATATCTGTATTGTTGACTCTTGGGATGTATGTGTAGTGCACGAAAGGGCTCTTGACCATCTATTAATTGTTTTGTTGTGAATTATTATTTTAACATACAAAATTCAGTATAAAAACCCGCCAACAATAATAATGATACAAATATAATAATAAAACTCCAGGAATATGAGTCGAATTTAGTAAAAATAATAAAAATAAAAAGCACTAACAATAATGATATAAAAATAATGAAACAACGAACATGAGTCAAAATTCAGTAAAAAAAAAAAAAAATTAAGACGAAACAACCAAGCACTTACAATATTAATAAAAAAGACGAAAAAATACTACTACTACTAATAATAATAAATAAAAAATAAATAAAACTCTACGCACATGAGTTGCTGGAAGACACATGGTAAGAAATGTGGGCAAAGTTACTGTAATTAATTGTATCGTGATTACTTTTCCTAAGTTTGCTAAGTAGTAAGGAGTCTGAAGGCTTTTTACACTTACTTTACTACCCTTCTCTCTCTCTCTCTCTCTCTCTCTCTCTCCTCTCTCTCTCCTCTCTCTCTCTCTCTCTCTCTCTCTCTCTCTCTCTCTCTCTCTCTCTCTCTCTCTCTCTCTCTCTCTCTCTCTCTCTTCTCTCTCTCGCTCTGTCAAATGCAACAAAGTACAGCATGAGGCGAGGCGAGGCTGGATCCACACAACAATTCAGTCTGGAATTGGAGCGACGGGATGAAAAGAAAAGCAATTGCTGCGTTTTTGTCTATAGAGTGACGAAAGAGAGAGAGAGAGAGAGAAAGAGAGAGAGAGAGAGAGAGAGAGAGAGAGAGAGAGAGAGAGAGAGAGAGAGAGAGAGAGAGAGAGAGAGAGAGAGAGAGAGAGAGAGAGAGAGATAGCAAATCATTCTTCTTTTGTTATACTTTATATTTCTTTGTATTTGATGTTTATTTCTCTCTCTTTCTCTCTATCTATCTCGCTTTCTATCTATTTACACACACACACACACACACACACACACACACACACACACACACACACACACACACACACACACACACACACACACACACACACACACACACACACACACACACACACACACACACACACACACACACACACACACACACACATTTCAGCAGTAATCTTCACTTACATCCTAATACCTACTAACATCCTCCTTATTATAACCATCATCCACATAATTTAGAGCCGCGCCGTGAAAAATTTTAATTATATTCACAGGATTAGAAGAAGGAGGATGAGGAGGAGGAGGAGGAGGAGAGGGAGGAGAGGAGGAGAGGAAGAGGAAGAAGAGGAGGAGCGTGTTAGCCTCTCGCGTCTCCACAATTAGTGTTGATAATGGTGTTTGCAAACCATTATGGCGGGCGAGGTAGCGGGTCACCTCTCTCATTATGCACCGTTGGCTTAGGAATCACCTTCTCCTAGTTGCTGTCAACCAGGAATGTGGCGTTAGAATCCTCTGTCCCTTCCTCCCTTCCTTCCTTTCTTCCTTCCTTTCTTCCTTCCTTCCTCCCTTCCTTCCTTCCTTCCTTCCTTCCTTCCTTCCTTCCTTCCTTCCTCTCTTCCTTCCTAACAAAATAATGCCTTGTAGTACTAACTCATCGTGGGAGAATAACTGGCACTCACTGAAAGCTTATAACTATTGTGAGATTAGACTCGTTAATGATAAGTTACGTGCGTGTGTTATCTTTTGTGTTAGTGAGAGGTTTATTAGATGATTTTTTCACCTTAATGACCTCCTTTACTAACCACTTCAGATCATAGTTGTTAGGTAACTATCTCTCTCTCTCTCTCTCTCTCTCTCTCTCTCTCTCTCTCTCTCTCTCTCTCTCTCTCTCTCTCTCTCTCTCTCTCTCTCTCTCTCTCTCTCTCTCTCTCTCTCTCTCTCTATTATCTTTCTTTTCTCTCATTCTTTTCCTCTGGTACGTACAAGACGGAGGGTGAGAGAGACTGTAAACATCACTTGTCAGCAACTCGCAGTGAGACATAATGGTTCCTCGCCAGGCATTCATTCCCGGACCTGCCATTCAACAAAGCATCCTCTTACTTGACTAATTGGACTTTTCCGCGTGTGAGAAACGTGTCGTCCATCAAGACTCCCTTGGTCCGAGTTAGTGTGGGGAAAGGTGGGGTGCCGGTGTGGTGCTGCGGGAGAGGGATGGAGGGAGGGCAAGGCAAGACTGGGTGTTTGTATTCTCCCTGTTAAAGGTAGACGTGTTGAAGGGTGTCTATTTGTGGCTGTGACGAGGCTGTAAGATAGTGTGTGTGTGTGTGTGTGTATGTGTGTGTGTGTGTGTGTGTGTGTGTGTGTGTGTGTGTGTGTGTGTGTGTGTGTGTGTGTGTGTGTGTGTGTGTGTGTGTGTGTTTGTGTGTGTGTGTGTGTAAAGGGGTGAAGGTGTTGTTTGATGATGACTGTGAATATATTTTCTGATTGTAATTGTGTTGTATGGAAGCTTGTGTTATATTTTTGGTGTTGTTGTTTTTAGTGATGATGGTGATGGTGGTGGTGGTGGTAGTTAGTTATATAAATCAACTTGGGGAATTTATCCATGCAATACCCTGGAGCATTGGCACATTTTTGTTACTTTTCTATATTATCTCATTCTCCTCGCTTAGGTTACACTATTACCATTGCATTGCACCATTCTTCTCCTCTCCTCTCGTGGGGCTACGGTGAGCGACGCAATGGGAAGGTAAATGGACTAATCTGCTACCAACCTCTATTCCTGCGTCTCTTAAAATGAACACCAATCTATCGTTCTCTCCTGGGGCCGCTCCTCGCTTCATACCTTTAAGGACCACTTCGTCTGTTGTTACTGTTACTGCTGCTGTTGTACTCTCATCTATTGCCTTGTTGTCTAGTGGGACTGTGGTATTTGACATCTATAATCCTTTTGTATGATTCATCTCCTTCATTTAGTTATTTTTCTATCATTATTACTATTTTTTTTTTACAAGTATAATCCCTTCTTCAATTTCTCAAACTTTTTTTATATTTTTTATTTAATCACTTCACTTATAGTCACTTTCCCATTATTTTTGTTATAATGGAAAATTTGGATTTATGAAGTGTACTTTTCTTTTTTCTTTCTTCATCGCATGGTCTCGAAATTCGGTTAAGCCCTTTTTTCACATTTTTGAAAAGTACATTCATGTTTTTCAGGAATATATTTTTTGTATATATATATTTTTTCACCACCTCGCCATGTGTGTATATTCCGCTCCCCTTCTCCAAAACTTTCACTCACATGATTCAATATTTTTCTTTTTGCCACCCACCCTTAGCATTAAATTTTCAGATGAGCAAAATGTATTGATATATTTTTTCTTTGCCTAAAATATTTCCTCCATAATTTTTTTTAGTTTCCTCATCGTATCCTTGCTATATTACTGCACATAACTTAATTATTTGTGAAGAATATGAGTTTACTTTACCTGATTTGAATTGTATCCAAGGTATTGTATTTGATGTATTGTTCAAATTGATGATATTAACAGGAAGTTGTTATCTCACCAAGAATCTTTATCTGTTGAATATTTGTTGTCTTGAGGTTATATATCAGTATATATTTTTTCCCTTCTACTCTTTGTCCTCGTGGTTATTAAGTAAAGTTTATAAATAGTTTACATAATCAAAAACAAAGGTAATATAATAATACACAATTTTATCTGTCCTGCGTTATAACAAGGCATCGCCACAACTTGAAGAAAATATTTACATGAAAGAGAGGTAAACTTTTTTCTTTTCCTCCCCATCATTAATCGTGGAGAAATTCCTTGTTTCCTGATAAGCAAGCTGGCAGTGTGCTTTGTATTTTCTCTCAGGGAATAATCTCGCTCCACGCTTTCATAATTTGGTGAGCGTCGCGAGCTGCTCTTCTCATAAGCTCTGGAGCACCTTTGCAAAAATTTGATGAGGCGGCTGATCTTTCCCGCGTGAAACACAACGGGAGGCGCTGAGACACTCCTTGGCATTGCAATTGGGAACTATTGAAAAGATCTTGTGACCAAATGTATTGCTTCCTATCAGCTGCTCTCCCTCACTCTCTCTCACTCTCTTTTTTCTTTCTTTTTTCTCAGTTTATGCATTATACTGAATTTTATTGGGTAAATGAATATTGTTTGTTAATTTATCTGGAAAAAAATCGATTATACAACAACAATTTAAAGTTTTGCGGAAAAGTCAATCTCGTATTTTTTGAAGTCATATAAATTATAGCTGGATATTTTTATATTTTTTCCTGATTTCTTTGCATCTGAATGTTTTCCTTTAATCTGTCTGTGATCTTTTACTACTTCATCTCTTTCATCTTTGGTTCATCCTTTTTATTTATTTATTTTTGTTCTCTCTCTCTTCTCTTTTTATCTTGTCTTCTCTTTTAATCGTCAGTCCGTTCCCCTGGTTCTCATTTCTCATTCTCTGTGATGTTCTCCCTTCCCGTTCTTCCAATATTTCTAGTCCCATCACATTTATTCTCATTAATCTTCTTAGTCCTCTTTCCTCTTTAATCTCCTTCAACTTTTGCTCTTTTTTTCCCTCCCTGAACCCAAGACGGAGCATCCCCACGACTCTCACAGTCAGCAAGTTTCCATTCTACCACTCACCCCATCCATCTCTCTCTCTCTCTCTCTCTCTCTCTCTCTCTCTCTCTCTCTCTCTCTCTCTCTCTCTCTCTCTCTCTCTCTCTCTCTGACCACCACATGCCCATCAGTCTTCTAACTTCGTGAAACTTGTGGCTGTTTATCACCTAATTTGTGCCACTGTAGACACATCGACGCTGCTGCTGCACCCGCCTACCTGCCTCCCTGTTTCCCTGCCTCCCTGCTTCCCTGCCTCACCGCCTCCCCGCCTCGCTGCCTCCTTGCTTCGCTGCCTCGCCACTTGCACCTTCCAACCGAGGTGTCATGATGATACATGTGTGTTGGAGCATGTATCACACTTTAGTATTGAAGTGTGCTGTGTGTATATTGGTGGGCGTCACTAACACTATTTATTTAGAAGTGATGGATGTGGTGTTAATATATATATATTTTTTTTAGGGGGATGCAAGTGTTATTGGCACAGAAGAGAAGAAAAAAAAAACGAGAGCGAAAGTTAGTGTATTTGTGGCACTAATTTTCCTCTCCATTTCACTCTTCCTTCATCCCTACCATTGCACCACCTCCTTCCTTCCTTCCTTCCTTTCTTCCTTGGTGGGTGTAGATGGGCGTGGCTGCAGCTCCTCACTCGCCTCAGGCCGCCCCAAGGGAGTAAGTAGCTCACCCAACCCTCCACTCCAACCCTTGTCTCCGTCCTTCCCACAAGTAGCTGACGTGTCCGCAGCTACCCATGTGTTTTTTTTCCTCGTCCCTCTTCCCTTCTCCCTCTCCTCTTCCCTCCTCCCTCCTGTCTCCTTCCTCCTCCTCCCTTCTCCCTCTCCTCTTCCCTGTCTACCAACGTTCTCAAGTCGACAGCCAATGAATAATTTTACATGAAAACTTCGAGGAAATGTATCGTTAGGTTTTCATATCATTGAGTATACAGTGAGTCCGTGGAAGGTTAGGTTAATGGAAGTATGACAAACTTTGGGATAATGTGAAGGAAATTATTGAGGAGGAATGAAAGTGGTTGTGTAGCTTTTGGTTCTCTGTTTTCTGTTCTCTGTTCTACTAGTAAACTATGAATGTACTTGTGTCTACGTAGGTGGAAAGAAAATTTTAATCATCCTAAAAGTGTTTATCGTTTTGATTTCTTAGGCAAAAAAAAAAAAAGGAAATGATAAGGAAAGAAAAATACATAATATAACTAGGTAAATAAATTGAAAGATAGGTTGATGTACAAATAGATAATTGGTTTCAAGATATGCATACAAAAATTGAGAGAGAAAGAGGAAATATATAAGGTAATGTAAACATATAACACTCAATTCTCTAGCGCATTCTGATGAAGATGTAAAGTAATCCCTAAATATTTCTTTTGTTGACATTCCTATTTTCATTGGTCCACTTCTCCTCTCTAGTTTAAAAATGTGTTTAATCATCCAAGATTTACTGCAGAACAGCTGTGAATTATTATAATTAGTGAATCCTCTTTCATTCATAACTATAGGTGGGCGTGGTGCGGGCGGTCACCAGGCATGTACAAGTGTGTTTAGCAGTGTAGTGTGTAAGGGTGCTCATCACAACAGCCTCTCTTCTCCTACAGGAAAAGAACGCTCACCCTTGAGAGGCCGCACACACACACACACACACACACACACACACACACACACACACACACACACACACACACACACACACACACACACACACACATACACACACACATACACACACACACACACACATACACACACACACACACACACACACACACACACACACACACACACACACACACACACACACACACACACATACACACACACATACACACACACACACACACACACACACACACACACACTAAGTGTATATAGGTCAATAATAGAGAATAAGAAATAATAAGGAAAGCATGGTCACCCTTGATAGGCTGCACGTCACATTGAACCATTGATTCATCGACAGCCTGGCGTCGCCGCCATTCTGCGACCAACATCCGGTTTACTGTGTAACACGGCATCACGTTTTCTTTGCGGCCAGTGGTGTGCCAATTCCCCTTGGTAGAGTCTCGGAGGATCAGGACGGAGTGACTTGCTATCATGTCCTGCCAGGCAATCGTTGAACCTGGCGGGAACGAGGCACCCTCCCTCTGTGGGTGTCTCCTGCTGGAGTAGAACTTACACCACATACCCGTCCTCTCCCTCGACGGATAGCTGGGGGCACCCGTCCCCCGATTGGGGTGCCTCCTGCTGGGTGAGGTTCTACACCACATACCTGTCCACTCACTGGGAGTGACAGACAGCTGGGGGCACCCCTCCCCCTCAGGGGTGCCTCCTGCTACGTCAGGACCTGCACTACATCTCCGTCCTCTCCCTCACTGGGAGTGACGGATAGCTGGGGGCATCCATTCCCCGATTGGGATGCCCCCTGCAGGGTGAGGTCCTGAACCTCGTTTCCATCCACTCTCACTGTGAGTGACATACTTGCGTGCACCCGTCTTGTTCATTGGCGTCCTCCTACTGGGAAAGTTAACACACATGTCCGCCTTGTTATATTGGAAATGATGTCGCCCATCACAGTAAACCATTCATTAGTCGACAGCCTCGCGACGCCGCCATTCTGCGATCAATTCCCGGATTGCAGTGTAACATGGCAGCACGTTATCCTTGAGGCCTTTAATGTGCCACCTCCTCTTGTTGTCCCGGAAGATCTTGACGGAGAAATGACCTTCCAGGTATTCGATGAAAAAGTCCCCGGATCCTGCCAGCCGATCGTAGAACTTGCGGGCAATCTGGAGGCTGCGGCGGACCAGGGGAGTTGCGTCGAGGTGCTCCATTCCATCCAGGTGGACGACCTTCAGCCCGACCTCGTTGTTTACCTTTACGGTGGAGTCTTCTTT
>JAXIVD010008351.1:12500-17763 GCA_036785275.1 Cancer borealis | reverse complement strand
GTGTGGGAGGCTGAGCAACTGTGGAGGTACAAAAAATAAAACAACAGCTGCTATTGGAGAAAATTTGAGGTGGTGAGGCAGGGTGGGCGGGCGGCATGGCTAGGTATCTTGCATAAATTAAACATTACGAGAGGCCCACCTACGCCCCCCTCCCCCCGTCCACACCCCCCTCCCACCTGTGTGCATTCAAGTCCCGTTTTTCGTGTTGTGTATGATTCACTTTTGTTTTTGTGATGATGGTGATGATGGTGGACAATACTACCACCACCACCACCACCACCACACCACCACCATCATCATCAATTACCATTACATTCTCTCACCTTAAAATAAATGCTAATAACAAAACAAAGTGTGGTTACTGCGTTTTCTTTTTTTAAACAGCCTCTCTCTTGTCTCCTTGCTCATGTTGGTTAAGGAGGCAACCGGCAACACGTGCGGCACTTAAGTGGAGCTGCGCCAAGGAAAATGAAAATGTATATTGCATTAAGTGTGTACGCGTGGCTAATTCTGTTCCACTTCACATGATTTTTTTATGGATTCGTTGGTTCCAGGTTTGGGATGAGAAAGTCAAGGAAGAAAAGAAGAAGGAAGAACAGGAGGAGGCTTAGAAGGAAGAACAGGAGGCGGCTTAGGAGGGGGAGGAGGAGAACAAGGAGGAGGAGGAGGAGTTTAAACAGTGGAATATTCAAATGATCTCTATACCTGATGTTGTAATTCTTATTGTATATTTTTGCTTGTTCACAATTTCAACAATGTAACGTAGACTATTATTTTTTCTTATAGCAAATATATACATGCAAGAGGACAGGATTGCTGGCCTTTATAGGATTTGAATCTCTCTGGTGTCACCTAAATACTCTTAACACAAAACAATAAACTCTAGAACATCAATCACGATAATAAAAATAAAATAAAATCATCATAAGTGAGATTATTTCTTTAAAACTAATACACTGACCATGAATTATGTTATTTTCTAAAGTATATAAATAAAAGAAAGTTCAGTATTTTTTTGGCTACATTCTTTGGTTTAGTATAGAATTACCTTCCATCCCTTCGCGTCTCCTGCTCCTTCTAATTAGTTTTTTTTTCTCTCCCCTCTAATCACTTCCCTGTTTTGCTTTTCCTATCTCCCTTTCCATCATCAAAACAACCCTAATACTTTCTCCCTTCCTTCCTTTCCTTCTTTCCTTCCGTCTTTCCCTTCCTTCACTCCCTTAATCCCTCCCTCTTCCCTCCTTACTCATACTCTGACCTCCCCAAACCCCATCACTCCGTCCTCTTCCTCCCCTTCCTCCCCCCTCCTTCCAATCCCATTAGGTTACCTGCCCGCCACAGGTAATTAGCGAAGGATCCACCAAACAACCCATTTCCTGGACAAGAACAAACATTAAATCAATATATATAAAAAAACACCGTAAAAACACAAATAGAATCACTAACACGTAGGTCACAGTTGAATCTAAGATGTATACATGATATTTTTTTGTTTGTTTTTCAATCAGGAAGTTTGGTTGAGTCTGATTTGATCTCTCTCTCTCTCTCTCTCTCTCTCTCTCTCTCTCTCTCTCTCTCTCTCTCTCTCTCTCTCTCTCTCTCTCTCTCTCTGTAGGGCATAACCTGTTTCTAAAGGATTACCTATGTTGGAAGCTCCAGTTTTTGGCGCCAAATTTCACCATCCAATCCCCAAAAAATAAACTAGACATCAGTTAATTAATTAGCACCGATGTAGTATATAAAAATTACCTATGTGTACATCTTCTACACGTACATAGACTCTCCAAACAAACACGTACACACCTAATTGGCACATACAGTCTTTTAATTAAATACGACCTAAACAATTGAGGCTTTTCAGAGAGAGAGAGAGAGAGAGAGAGAGAGAGAGAGAGAGAGAGAGAGAGAGAGGAGAGAGAGAGAGAGAGAGAGAGAGAGGAGAGGTGGGGGTGTTGAGTTATTGATAGTGTGCCAGTATATTCATGTTTAATGGCTCTATCAACTGTAATGGCGCAGTGAGGTGTAGAAACAAGGGGCGAGGACGAGGCGTGGGTCTGCCTATGATGGGGGGGAGGGGGGAAGGGGGGAAGGGGGAGAAGAGAAAGGGGAAGGGGAAGGGGGGAAGGGGAGAAGGAATAGGAAGGAAGGAGAGAGAGTGAATTCATGAACCACGCCTCTCATTTCTCTCTCTCTTTTTTTTTTTCTCTCTATTTTTCTCTCTCGTTAATTATTTTAGTATATAATTATTTTCTTCCTATTTTTTTGAGGTTGATGGTTAAAAAAAATGAGGTTATGTTTATTTTTTTTAATATTTTACCCTTTATTAATTTATTATCATTATTATTATTATTATTATTATTATTATTATTATTATTATTATTATTATTATTATTATTACTATTATTTTCTTGTCACTATTATCATATTTATTTACATCTCTCTCTCTCTCTCTCTCTCTCTCTCTCTCTCTCTCTCTCTCTCTCTCTCTCTCTCTCTCTCTCTCTCTCTCTCTCTCTCTCTCTCTCTCTCTCTCTCTCTCTCTCTCCAGCCAAGCGTGATCGTCTAACCTCACACGCCACAAGATAGCGAGTCGGGCAGCAATAATTAATTGAGTTGCAGGTAGAGAGGGACGGCTACCTGTCCGGTCACAGGTAGGGAGAGAAGGTCCTGTCAGCTTTCCCTCTCATCCCTCTCCACTTCTCTTCTTTTCTCTTCATTCCTCTCTACTTCTACTCATTTCTCCTCATCCTTATTAACCTCTACTTTTTTTTCCTCCTCATTCTGTCAATCTGATATTTTTTTTTTTTTCTGAATTACGTTCATTCCATACTTTTTTTTTTCTCCCATTCCTTCCTCCTCTTTATCTTCCATTTTTCTCTCTCTCTCTCTCTCTCTCTCTCTCTCTCTCTCTCTCTCTCTCTCTCTCTCTCTCTCTCTCTCTCTCTCTCTCTCTCTCTCTCTCTCTCTCTCTCTCTCTCTCTTTCTCTCTTTCTCTCTCTCTCTCTCTCATCTTAATCTCCCCCTTTTCGTCCTCTCACCTGACACGCTCCATTGGTTTTCGAAGTCAATGTTACGCTGCGTAGAGTGAGGAACCTTGCACACACACACACACACACACACACACACACACACACACACACACACACACACACACACACACACACACACACACACACACACGCACGCAATAAGCATGCAGTGTGATTTGTAATAAATATATTTTTCTTCTCGTCACATTTTCACATTCTTCCACGTTTACATTTGCCAACAACACAATATAACAACAACAAAAAGCAAACAAACAAGTTCTAGCCGACATTAATATCAACTGTAAATATAAACAAAAGAAGAGCGATCGAGAGAGAGAGAGAGAGAGAGAGAGAGAGAGTGAGAGAGAGAGAGAGAGGCAGCGGCGGCTTTTGTTTTCCTTGCGCAGTGTTCGTTTCTTCTGTCTCACCGATAAATAAACGAAAGAAAGGAAAGGAAGAGAAAAGAAAATGTCAATTGAAAACGAAGGAGAAAGAGTGTCACAGAAATGAATGAATAAATAAATAAACATCCCGCGATCAATCATCCTTTACGGAGTCAATAGTCAACATTTATAAAATTAATTGTATCTTAACAGGTTTAATGACGACTCTGGCAGCATCTAATTACAGGATCCAATGCAGGTAGTGATTATAATTAGTCTTGATTGAGGCTGAGGCTGCATTAGAAAAACATCTCACTTTTTCTTTTTCTTTCACAATCTCTTTTGGCAGCGCATTAAGAGGGGGTACACGTGGGGTATCCGCCAATCGTGTGAGAATTCAGAAAGGCGTTCACGGGTCACTTCCTATGTATTTTTATATCATTAAGACCCTTATGGGCATGGAAACAATTACAGAACAATCAAAAGCCAAGATTAGAAAGAGAAAGTATTAATATAAACGAACTACTTTTATCTAGACATCGTTTTCCAAGAGAGTGAATATAATAGTTGACCAAGATCGTCTTTTAAACTTTCTCTGGAACCATTATGAAGGGGAAAAAAATCAATCCAAATGGACTGGACGCACAGTATCGAATAAATGGACTATGAAAGTAAGTAAGTAAGATATCCAAAGGTCCTATCAGTGTCTTGTGTGACTTTCCAAGGGAGAGGAGGGAGTTCAAGCGTCACCTTAACACCATCGTCCTATCTAAACTTACTTTCTCTCTCTCACCACGTACAAGGAATCGACACATTGGACACACTCTCATACTCTCTCTCTCTCTCTCTCTCTCTCTCTCTCTCTCTCTCTCTCTCTCTCTCTCTTCTCTCTCTCTCTCTCTCTCTCTCCCTTCCTTTCTTTACGCTTCGACATGCTGTGGTTATCAATTTTGTTTTCTTTTGAAGTGTAAACAAAAATTGGCGCCCCGCTGAGTGTTTCTTATTGTGCTGAGGTCATGTGGGATTATTATTATTATTATTATTATTATTATTATTATTATTGTTATTATTATTGTTATTATTATTATTATTATCATTATTGTTATTATTATTATTATTATTATTATTATTATTATTATTGATGTGATCATTTTCGGTTTCACTGTCATTATGTTACTGTTCATGATTTTGCTTCACTCTGTTTGTGAAAGGTCTCGGCAGGAGGTATACACACATACATATACACACATACACATAAACACACACACGCACACGCACACACACACACACACACACACACACACACACACACACACACACACACACACGATTTATATACAGGTACAGGAGTGAAAGCAAGAGATAAATAGCTGCAGGTATGAAAAGACTGAAAAAAGAAAGAAAAGTGAATGAATGAATGAATGAATGAATGAATAAATGAATCAATGACAACGGAATGAAAAAAAAAAGTTTGGAAAACATCATAAATAAGGAACAATATGAAACTTTTATAATAAAGTTTCTTAGTTTTATTATCATCAATTTTAGTTTATCATGAAATTATACTAAAATAAATTTCATAAAACAATTAAAAGAAAAATGGAAAAAATATATCTTCAAACCACATGCTTCCCTTTCTCTCATTTCCTTTTATTTATCAAGATCTACGTCGATTTACATCCTTTACCGTCTGTGTGTCTGTCTGTCCTCTGTCCTGGATTACTTCGCTTCCCTTGTGCACACACCAAAAAAAAAAAGAAGAAATATAACAGTGAAAATATTCTCCTTCCAGCTAAGCTTTTGTTATTAGTTCCTTTTGCGTCTGTGTGGCTGCAACGTCTCATTATAAAT
>JAXIVD010008351.1:0-7500 GCA_036785275.1 Cancer borealis | reverse complement strand
AATAAATGCAAAATATGAATTACCAGATAATCTAGACAAAAAAAAAAAGCCACAAGATAAAACTGAGATAACACACACACACACACACACACACACACACACACACACACACACACACACACACACACACACACACACACACACACAAACACACACACCCTTGAGGCAAGACCAACAAGCAACAACTAACAAGCAGACCGAGAACAGGACCAGCCAATCAAACGAGACCAAACACGCAACAACCAAAAAGAAAGAAAAAAAAAAGAATAAATAAATGAATAAATAAATGAATAACAAAAAGTAGATCAAATAAAAAAAATATATATATATATGAAAAAAATTAAGCAAAAACCAGCTAAACTAAGGAGCGAGAGAGCGAGAGAGAGAGAGAGAGAGAGAGAGAGAGAGAGAGAGAGAGAGAGAGAGAGAGAGAGAGAGAGAGAGAGAGAGAGAGAGAGAGAGGAGAAAAAAAGACAATTATATACTAAAACCAACAAATCAGATCAAATTAAATTACTTGAACACGAATGAACACAAAAAAAAAAAAAAAAACTAAGAAATTAATCCTGAAGGCAGACAAAAAAAAAGTAAAAACTGAACAAACCAAAAAAAAAAAAAAAAAAATGAAAACGTTATCAAAAACCAAACAAGATAAAAAAAAAATAAAAATAAAAATAAAACAGGTGAAAAATATTAAATTCCTCAAAATCTAGAGAACAGAACACAATAAAAAGATAACTAGAAGAAAATATGAACCCCACTATATAATACCCTCGTGTCCAGGTGATGAGGGAAGGGCAGGTGTGTTGATTGGTGGCACCTGAGGGCACGTTACCACCTCCTTCCCTCACTCCCCTTCCTCCTCTCTGCGCACCTGAGGGAACAAGTCTAATTAACAGGTGTGTGTTCGGCAGCCTCTTCCCTCCGGCCCCGCCCACCCGCCCACCCACCCATCCACCAACCATTCACTGAGGGCTACAGAGATAGAGATACAGATAGATAGAGAGAAAAAAAATATCTTTGAAATATTTTAACCTCGTCTTCTTTTCTTCTCGTGTGTGTGTGTGTGTGTGTGTGTGTGTGTGTGTGTGTGTGTGTGTGTGTGTGTGTGTGTTTGTGTGTGTATGTGTGTGTGTGTGTGTGTATGTGTGTGTGTGTGTGTGTGTGTGTAAGGGAGGAACGAGCAGTTAGTGGCGCCAAACACCACACTTACCGCCCACTACCACCTACAACACCACCACCACCACCACCACCACCACCACCACCACCACCACCACGACCACTACCATGACCTGCACCACTTTCATTCGCCGCTACAAAGCTTCGACGCTGACTGACCTACTTGACAGAAAATCTTTGTGAGTAGACATTTAGAAGAAGAAAAAAAGTTCTCTGCAAAAAGGCATTAAACTTCAAAAACTATTATAATACTACCTGGCTACTGTAAACACACACACACACACACACACACACACACACACACACACACACACACACACACACACACACACACACACTCCAAGCCTCCGTTCTTTCTTTTTTTGCTATGCCTGACTAACTTAAACTTTCACCAGATACATAAGAAGCCTCACTGTGTTGGATGTATGAGGCAAAGAAGCTTAATTGAACCTGCCAAGATATAGAAGAGGACTGTGAGGGGAAAAAAAGGGGAAATCGATGACCAACGGAAAAATAAAGAAAAAGAAAAAGAAAAAAAAAAAAAACCTCTCAAGATTTGACACGAAACGATTTTATGCACTAATTCACTAAGTTCCACGGAGTTACAAAAGGGTACAAAAAGAATGTTCGTATATGTACAAAAAATTAACACACTTATCTAGCTTCTGAATATAAATGAAAAAAAACAACAACAGTAAAACGAGAGAAAAAATATTAAACAAAAATAGACACTTTCCATTTTACATTACAATGAGAACTGTAATTATAGATTTTACACTTGCATGCTGGATTTTAGGACGAGTTAATCAATATATTTGGTGCAGATAAATCAGTGTAATGCAGAAAAAACAACACATGACCCGAATAGCATTGATACGATCTTGAAATTACGTGCCGAGTGACCCCATTAATTACAGAGAGAGAGAGAGAGAGAGAGAGAGAGAGAGAGAGAGAGAGAGAGAGAGAGAGAGAGAGAGAGAGAGAGAGAGAGAGAGAGAGAGAGAGAGATAATTGAAAATATAAATCAAAAGTGACAGAGCAAAATAAACAAACATATAATAAAAAAAAAAAAAATTGGAAAACAACTTCCATAACCATCAATAAATAAATAAATAAATAAATAAATATAATTCTTCTCATGATAAAAATAAAATAATGGGAATTAAATGGAAATTGGGAAATAGTAAATCAAGAGAAAGAAAACGAGAAGGAAGAAAAAAAAAAAAGGAGGTTTAGGGTTCATGTTTTAAGTAATGGAATATTGTGACTCAAGGGGAAGAAAATTTTGCCAAAGATAATTTTATATATATTTTTTTTCTCGTAAATTTCTTCTTGTTTTTTAAATATTTTCTCTTTGTTCTACGATTATTACTACTGCTTGTTATCATCATTCTTATTATTGTATCAGTATTACCACTTACACAACTATTTTAATAAACTTTTAATCATAATGTTCTATTAATCACATTTATAATTCACACTATCATTACAGATTCTTTTTTATTCTAATTTATCTCCAACATTACTCAACTTTTTTTTTTTTTTTAAATTCATTTTTTGGATGTATTTATGTGCTTGCAGTAAAAATAATTAATTAAAATATTTGTATTTTAGGGCGAAGAGGAAAATCATTAATTTATTTAAGGCGATAACAACAATCTATTGACAAGTCCACTTTTTCCTTTTTAATTTCCTCACCAGTGACTTTACTGAACGAGGAACTCAATTAAACAAGAATAAAAAAACAAACCAAACCTAATAAATAAATGAAGGAAAAATAATAATAATAATAACAATAATAACAATAATAATAATGATAATGAGAATAAAAACAACTAAATCTCTAACTCCTCATCAACAGCATTCTTACCATCGTTATCCAAACCACCACCACCACCACCACCACCACCATCACCACCACCCTTGTTAGTTTATCGATATCCTGAACGATGAGGCCGATCACACCATAACCGGTCACACCAACCTCATTCTCTCTCTCTCTCTCTCTCTCTCTCTCTCTCTCTCTCTCTCTCTCTCTCTCTCTCTCTCTCTCTCTCTCTCTCTCTCTCTCTCTCTCTCTCTCTCTCTCTCTCTAACAGCCTTGTTCAGGTATTTTCTGCATCGCTGTTACCTAAGTGTGTCCTGCGAAACATTTGTGTTGGGCGGAAGAAAACGAATGTCGGATACAATTTGTACTTCTCGTGTAATAAGAGTTACACTGACATTACAAGACATAATTACTGTGATTATATTTCATATCTTGATAGTGAGAGAGAGAAAGAGAAAGAGAGAAAGAAAGAGAGAGGGAGAGAGAAGAAAAAAAAAAATTGCAAAAGATTACTTTTTACGACCCTGTTGAAATCTAGAAACTTTAATAACAATACATATTCATACATTTATTTATCATGTCCATGTATATACAAGTACTAAGTATATGTGTACAGATGGCATGAACACCACACACACACACACACACACACACACACACACAACACACACACACACACACACACACACACACACACACACACACACACACATGCAGACACACACAATTGTCCTTATCAGAGTATCACTTTCACAGTAATACTAAGACGGAGTATGAAAAATGGCAGCTGACAGGTGTGTGTGTGTGTGTGTGTGTGTGTGTGTGTGTGTGTGTGTGTGTGTGTGTGTGTGTGTGTGTGTGTGTGTGTGTGTGTGTGTCTTTCATGGTCTCTTTTGATATTAACTTTTATTCTGCTTTCCTTTCACCTTAAAATCTCCTTATAAACCAATTTTCTTCTCTCACAATCTTCCTTCAACCTTCCTATCCACCACACTTTCATTAGCTATTGTTATTTTTAGTCATGTCAGTCCCTATTCATCTCTATTATACACATTACTCCATTTTTTCCTTTCATTATACCCATTACTTCATTATATTTTTATTTCGAAGCTGGTCATTTATTTCCACCAAGACACGTCAAAGGTTGTAACTATAGAATGACTTATTCAAGCCGTGTGTGTGAAAAATAAGTCACCCAGCTGGAGACTTTTTCTTCTTTCTTTTTTTTCTTTCTTTCTTTCTTTACGTGTTTCGTGATGACTTTTAAACCCCAGTCATCTTGTTTTTTTTTTCTTTTCGTTTTTTTTTCTCTAATTTGTCTCTCTAAGTTGCCTAATCATGAGAAAGTTCCTCATTTGAACCATTTAGAGCAAGTGTTGTAGAATGGAATTAAGGTTTTTCTTCCTTTACTTTTCAGGATTTTTCTTCTTTTACTCGCGTACAGTTTCTTTCATGACTTTCTGTACTGATACGTAAACTACTTATCATGCCAACTACTCTCACTTAACTTAATAAGGTCGTTGAAAAAGTACACCACGTCCTTATTTGTGGATTGACTTACTTTAACTTTTAACCCTTGAACGACACTATTACATTTTTAACTCTCCTTCTCCCCTTTTACGAATGGAAGGAGGAAAAAGACGAGGTCGTTTATTCCATGTGAAAGAAAAGTACAATCACTGAAGGTTCTAAGACATGTTATTCGGACTCTCGTGTAAGATTAGGAACTGACCCAAAAAGTGTAACGAAAAATGTACAATAATGATCGAGAAAAGATCTTGTAGGTCAAGCGTCCTTTTACTAAACAACACTTGTCACCTTTTACAATTTTTTTTACTTCACTAAATCTTTCTTCATGACATACTCGCGACGGTAAAAAAAAAAAGAAAGCAAGAATAATTACAGTCATCGAAAAATAAAGTGACAGATGATAAGAAAATGATACAATATAGAAGAAAAAAAATAGAAAAAGCTGTTTTAATCAAGCCATCCATCCAGTTTCCCCTCAAAAAGGAAAAAAAAATATATATGAACAGATAATAACTAACAGGAAATAAAACGGAATCATAAGAAATTGGACATGAAGATGAAGACAAAAATGAGAATATTAACATTACCATCAATATCATTTAAACTGAATATAAAAAAAGACAAAAAAACTAATACACTTGAAGGTAATCTCTCTCTCTCTCTCTCTCTCTCTCTCTCTCTCTCTTCTCTCTCTCTTCTCTCTCTCTCTCTCTCTCTCTCTCTCTCTCTCTCTCTCTCTCTCTCTCTCTCTCAGGCAATATATAAAGTTATTCCCCAGCGAGTTATTTCTCCCTCACAAAGCTACTTTCCTCAGCGGAAGAGACAAAGGTTGGGGGAGGTTGGGGGGGTTGGGGAGGTTGGGGGATCGAGAGCCAAGGGTCCAGTGAAGGGAAGAGGTGAGGGGAAGCTGAGAAGTTGAGGTAACATTGCTTCTCTATATGGCCCGCGTGAAATATCTCGCCACGCTTCCTCCACAATGAGAGAGGAGGAGGAGGAGGAGGAGGAGGAGGAGGAGGAGGAGGAGGGGAGGAGGAGGAGGAGGAGGAGGAGGAGGAGGAGGAGGAGGAGGAAAAGGAGGAGGAGGAGGAGGAAAGAGGAGAAGGAAAAGGAGAAGGAGAAGGAGGAGGAGGAGGAGGAGGAGGAGGAGGAGGAGGAGGAGGAGGAGAAAATGAGAATAACATGGAGAATACCAGGAGGAAAATACAAAGAGGTAAGAGAAGGTAAGAGAAGGTAGGAGGAGGAGGAATAGGAGGAGGCGGAGGTGATCATGACAGAGCATTGTGCGACTCAGAGGGACATGTGGTAAGCTTTATGGACGCGCGTTAGGAGTAAGTCTGGACAGCGGGTGGACGAGGAAAGGAAAAAGAAATTTACATACAAAAGATACGAAAAAAAAGAAAAAACGTAAGAAAAAATAACTGGACAAAGGAGAATTTATACACACCCAAAAAAAGAAAAAGAGAACTAAACAAACAAAGAAAAAGAAAAGAAAAAGGAATAAACTATACCGATAATTTTCAACAAATCTTGTGGCAAAGTTAAACAAAATAAAAATACATAAGGAAATCTAAGTAACTTATAACATATTTCTTCACTCCTTAACAAATTGACACACACACACATACAGACACACCTTCCTCCCCTCCTCCCAACACACACACACACACACACACACACACACACACACACACACACACCACACACACACACACACACACACACACCCTTTCCCTCCCAGCTGGTGACGTCACAAAGAACCGGACAGACTCAGGGCCAGAAGAGGGAAGGACTTGGACAAACAGTTTCTTGCGGACTGAACCAATGAATCTCCGGATAACTGAACAGTCCGGTAAGTGGAAGGAGAGAAGGAGGAGGAAGAGGAGGAGGAATGGAATGAGAAAGACGAGGAAGTTGACACAGCTGATGAAAGAAGGGAGTAAGGGAGTGAAGAAGGAGGGAGTGGTCGGATAAAAGGGAGGACAGTAGACACAGGTGGTAAAAATCCGGTTTGTTGAAGGGATACAATAGTTTCGCATCCGGAATGAATGAACTAACCTTGAGAGAGGGAATTAAAAGGAAGAAATGATCCCTAACACACACTAACACACCACACACACACACACACACACACACACACACACACACATACTCACGCTGCTGCAACAAGAGGTACAAAAAGACCGGCAACAATACTTGGCTGTCAATAATGCAAAAACAAATATGAAAGTGATTGCGAGTAATACTAAGAGGAAGAGAAAAAATATTAAGAGCATCAACAATTATAAAGCAAGTGAGTAAGTAAGTGAAGGAGTGAGTGAATAAAAACATGAATATTACATCAGAATAAATGGAATCAACAACTCAAAAATGTGAAAGGAGCAAAAATAAAAAAAAAGAGGAAATTTTAAAATGAGAAAAAAAGATGATTAGAATTGCAAGTACAGAAGAAAAATAAGACATAATATATATATACAGGTTTGACATATACTAAATGACACGATAGAAGTATTTAGAGAGAGAGAGAAAAAAAAAAAAGAGAGAGAAAAAAAAGAGAGAAATAAAAATAAAAATAGTGTAAATAAAAACTTGAAGGTGAGTGAAAGTGACGAGGAATATATTGTGTAATGCAGTAATTTGTCTTGTACCACCACCACCACCACCACCACCACCACCACCACCACCACCACCACCACCACCACCCCACCACCACCACCACCCTCAGGAACACTTCAAATCCTCCCACACCACTAAATATTTCTCACACTCCACTTCATTAATAGTATCATTATCATCATTATAATTAATTACTACATTATCATAGCAGATTAAAAATAACCAACACCTATCGTAGAAGGAAATGAATGAATAAGAGAAAGAGCAACAAGAAGAGGAAGAGGAAGAACGGGAGATAAAAGGAAGAGGAAGAAGGAGAGATGGGAGAGAGAGAAATAAAGAGAGATAGG
>JAXIVD010008350.1:5000-17765 GCA_036785275.1 Cancer borealis | reverse complement strand
GACTCACAGCACGATCACTGCGGCAACACCACCATAAACACACTTATTGCTTACTACGCCGATCGCAGGGGAGAAGGACGAGCAGTGGGAGGGCGGGCGGCGTGTAAGGGCGGGGACCTGTGACTGGGTGGGGCGGGACTGGGCGGGAAGGGGTGGTACAGGGCGTAACGGGTGATATGTGCTTACAACTATTTTAGCAACGTATGCGTGTATCAAAATGAGGATAATGACGCGTAAGATAGGTAGTGGTGATGGTTAATTAGGGAGGTAAAGTAAGTGGTTATGGTGGTGATATTTGAAGGACAGTTCATCACATCTTGATTCATTTTCTTCTTTTTTGTGTAACTACGAGTAAAATGGAAAAAAGGGACAAAATCTCGGCCAATGAACAACCTCATAAAAATAGGCAGTGATGGAAATACGCCGCCCCAGCCAGCGCCAACCTGAACCACCAGCAAGGGAAATCCAGCGAGAGGAGGCGATTCAATACAAAATTTACATAGACAAATACTCGAGTGTTGAGAGGACGTGCGAGCCATTGTGGACGGGAGGCGTGACCGTCTGAACGTCCCTCTATCTCCCTCCGGCCCTCCCTCCTTCCCTCTCTTTCCTTCCTCCCTCCATCATCTACACCTATCTCTCTCTCTCTCTCTCTCTCTCTCTCTCTCTCTCTCTCTCTCTCTCTCTCTCTCTCTCTCTCTCTCTCTCTCTCTCTCTCTCTCTGTAAGTTATATTTTTCTATCATCTATCCTTTCTCCTTTCCACTTTCTTCCTCTTCTCTCTCCTCCCATCCTAATCTCCTCTCTACCCTCATTGCATCCTTTCTCCGTTCGTTTCTTTCTTCTTCTCCATGTATCCTGTCACCTTCCTTCACCCTTGCCATATTCCAGTTTTCCTCCTCTGTCCTCCTTCCCGTCCCCTCGAGACTCCCTTCCCTCCGTGCCTCCCGCTCCCCTGCACCGCCACTGCATTGCAAACTGCGTCTTGTTTTTCTCTACTCTTTCAGCCTCAAAATCTAATAAACACGACACTGGAAGGCGGTAAGCTGCAAGAAGAGGGTATTCATTTTTACTGAAGCGAACTAATGTTTACAGCAAAAATAGCATCACCACCACAACCACCACCATCACCACCACCACCACCACCACCAATAGCAACAACAACAACAATAACATCAATGATAACAATAATAATGATTCGTAGAGGGAGTTCCGCAGCAGTGAACCCAAAGTTACATAGGGTTATTTCAAGGCGGTTGTGTTGCCTGTCTGGGGTTTCCTTTGGGGATGCCTTTTTGTATGCTGATGCGCTTGTCATCCCCTCATGCACTCACCTCTCCTGTTCCCTTCCTTCCCCCCCCTCCTGCCTCAGCATGACTCCCTTCCCATCCACCTTCCAGCCCCTCCCCACATGTTGTATTCTACTTCGCCCTTTTCATCCATCCTGTCCTCTCCTATATACCAATCACCATCCCCTATCCACCTCTACCAACCTGCTCCCTCCCTTACCTCCCTCCCTCTCTCATGTCACTCTGATAACCCCCGTATCTCCCTCCCCCCTTACTCTCTCTCTCTCTCTCTCTCTCTCTCTCTCTCTCTCTCTCTCTCTCTCTCTCTCTCTCTCTCTCTCTCTCTCTCTCTCTCTCTCTCTCTGCTCTCTCCAGACCAAAGGGTCGTGCGAAGAGCGAGTCAGGGAAAGGAAATATGTTTATTTATTGCAGTAACTATTCTATTTTTTTTTTTTTTTCATTTTTATTGTACCAGCAGCGTAGAAAATCTCTCGTGGGGATCAGAATTATTTCCTATAATATCCAGTCAATTTTTCCTCTCCATCGGTTGAATAATATAGAAAACTTTGAAACACGCAAGCTTATTGGACAAAATTGATACAGTAGATAGATAGATAGATAGATTAATAAATAGATAGACATAGATAGATAGATAAGATACAGATAGATCAATAGAGAGGTGTATTCTAACAAGTTCACTGTATCAATATGCAAGTGTGAACATAACCCATAACGCGAGGCAGTGATGAATAGGCGGCCAGCTGCTGCTCTCCTGTCGGTGTTCCTGCTTCTGAGGTGTGGAGGGAGTGTGTCAGGCGGTCGGCAAGTTGTGTGTGATATCGATTTCCTTTGGCTGTTTGTTTGTTCAGTGTTTCAACCATACTAACACCTCTATTACCTCTCCTCTTCCTCCTTCTCTTACTAAATATCTTACGTACCTCTTTATTATCTTTGCTCTGTCTCATGCTATCAGTACAGTTCTTTCATCAGTGTTTCCTAATCTTCCATCTTGTTTCCCCTTCTCCCCTCCCACCCTACCCACCACTCTTCTTTATATTGTTCTATTCGCCCAGCGTTGCTCATTTCAACCCCACACCCCACCTCATATCACCCTCACCCCCCACTTGCGTTTCCCACTCTCACTCTCACCCTCTTTTAAGATTGGCCCCTTAATCCTCCCTCACAGACGGTCGGAGGCAGCGACGCGATGGCAATTATTGGGGGAAATAATCGGAATCATTATACTTTCCTCCCTTTCCCTCCCTCCTCCTGTCATACTTGCTCCTCCTTCCCTCCCTTCTTCCCTCCCTTCCTCCCTCGATTCCCTATTACACTAGTTTCTACCTCCCTTCCCCCCCTTCCTCCCGTATCACACACTAGTTTCTTCCCCTCCCCCCCTCCCTTGTTCTCTCCCTCCATAGACAGAGATCCTCCCCCCCTCCCCATTCCCCCGCCCTGTGTTACTAATCTCCACCACCCTTCTCCCGTAAATCGCACTCACCCTTGTACAGACTCCTGCTTAACATTCCCTCACTCTCCCCTTCCTCGCCTTCCCCACCTCAGCAATATTACTCATCCATAGGCAATCCTTCACATGTCCATCGTTGCCCCACCTCATCCATCCCTGTGTGTCAGCCTCACCTCCTCTCACATATTCCCAAAGTTAACATGAATTTTTTTTCCCTCTTGCAATATTTATCTTTTGTGGATACGTGTGAGTCATCTTTTTTATTTATTTTATTTTTATTTTAGTGAAAGCGTTGGTGAGTATGGAGGAAATTATGTAAATAGTAATAAATGGTTTGGGTTACCATATGCATCTCGTTACCTCCGTAGATTTATGAGATGACAAGGCTCGTAGGTCCTGAGTAAGATCTTGGAAGCGGTAATTGTCTCTTTGGTGATGCTTTGATGTCCTAATGAGTGATGCAAATTTGATCATGTCACAGTGCCGGTGGTAGCTCAATCCTCTCCCAGCAGGACCCCAGAACCCCAGCCTCAGTCACTCCCTTACACCCCACTAGACCATATTCGATGTATAGTAAGCTTTCTCCTCCCATCATCACCTCAACCCCACCCAACCCGCCCTCTGTTCCGCGTCTCCCTCACCCCCTCGGAGACGCCTTTGAGGATCTGGCCGCCCCTCCGCTGCCCTTCCGCCGCGCCCCAGGGGAATGTCCCGTGACGATTATCTTTCTTATTTATTCCTTCACTCCACTCCCATGATGAGATTTCGTCCCTCCCTTTCTTCTGGCAGGCAATATTATGGGGTGGAAGGGAGGGGGGGGAAGGGATGGCGATGCTGCTGTGGGTGGGATTAGGGTGGGATTTGGGGGAAGTGGGAGGGTTGTGGGTGCTCTTATGTCAGTTGTTGTGGGTGTGTTGTGGGTGTGTTGTGGGTGTGTTGTGGGTGGTGTGGGTGTGATGTTGGTGCCAGGTTGTGATGAGGGGCTGGATGCGATGTAATTCTAGATTTCATGCGGGTTTTGAAAAATGGTATGATCCGGCTGGTGGCTGTCAGAGGTAAATTAATTAATGCGAATGAATGAAAATTTTACCAAAAAAAAAAATGTTTATGGTGTGTTTTATGTGAACGATATCCTTCAACAGAAATCATGTGGCCGTCTTTTTTTTTTTTTTCATACCGTGTTCATTATTTTCATGGTGATTGGTGTCATGTATTGGATCATGAACACGAAGGGAACAGAGTCATCATCACCACTTTTCCTGGTCTGTCCCTCAGTCCTCGGATCACCTCACCGCCTCACTCTTACCACCACGCCACCCCAACCCTCTCTCTTATCTCCCTTTTCCCCTTACTTCACCCCACCCACCTAACTCTCCTCCCCCTCCCTTGGGACACCGTAAAGGCACTTGACATTCATCTTACAACAAAAGGGGGCGGGAGGGGCGGCGGGGCGGGGCAGGGCGGGAGATCGCGTGCCGGCAGTGTGCAGACGTTGTTGTTGGCGATGATTATCACGAGTGCTCAGTGCAACCCTCCACCGCTAGCGTCCCCCAGCAAACTCTTGTGCACAGGAGGAGACTCTCCCTTCCACGCAGAATTTACTCCTTGGTCAAGTGGGCGACTAGATCAGTGAATATTTCCCGCCGCAAACCCTGTCGGTCAGTGGCAGCACGTGCATCGGGGAACACGTGTTGGGGCGGCGTGCTGAGTCACGGCACGACGCTCAAACCACCGCCCTTCCCACAGTGTTTCGTGTGCAGCAATCCTCCGCGGACACGACCGAGCGATGATTGAGGAACGAGAACGATCATTTGGCAGATTATTCGTCCTCAAAGGCTGATGGAATGTCCGTTTGTAATGAGAGTGAAGGCACGGCAGCCCCTGTGTTGTCCAGGCGTCCCTAAGCTGTGAGGGGGCAGAGGGGGAGGGGGCGGGGGTGGAATTGCTCACAATCACGATTCCTGTTCCAATATTCATTCGTGATCCGTGATGCAGCCAGAGGTGGGTCAGTCGCTGTCTTTTTCTGATATCTGGTAAAAAATACTTTTAGAATAATACTCGTATATGTTCATTAAAACAAAAAAAATGATCAACACGCTGTAGTCCTCAAAAGAAATATGCAAAAATAGTATGTAGTTTGCAGATTCAAGTTCAAATATTTTATTTCAAAATCAATTATACAGAGAAACATGATTTTCACTACTCATTCAGCTCTTCACTCTAACTACTATTCAGGACTTTACACCTAAAATGAACATGATAGCTTTCAGTTCCCGGTAATAAGGTGATGGTAACGGGAAATACCTGGAATACGGCCATCTTGAACCATGCACTCCTTGTTAACTAACTGGAAAGATGCAAGAAGTACTACATATCAGTCACCATACTTAAAAAAAAAAATTAAAGTAATAAGTTATTAGCAGCAAACTCGTGGTTGACTTCCCACACGGTTCTGGCTCAGCGAAGTCCTCCTGCCTTGCCGAGTTAATGCCTGCCATCTTCCACCGACACTCCAGTCAGTCCCTCGCTCTTGGTCGACATTTAATCAAGGAAATCAAGCCATCTTCCTCTTACCACTTTTATCAGGACAAGAGGAGTGTTCACTAGGGTGTTCCTAGAAGCCTGAGGGGGGTAATAAGATCTTGTGATAAGGCAGCAAGTTGTCTTTGTCTTAATGCAACTAAATCTCTTTTTATGAGCCTCGTTTGTCTGCTTTAAGTATTCTTGATTTCATGCTTTGGGGAAGGAAGCACGCCAGCGGCAGCCTTGACTCGCTTAAGAAACTGAACCAAAGGATGAATTCTCAGAGGAACTCACGGACACTTTGTGTCTGAGCGGCGAACAGAGTGGAGTGTGGAGGCGAGTTCCTTAGAGAGGCAGGACATACGTTGAGGTAAATGGAGGATGAAGGTGAAGATGATGATCAAAAGGAAGTAAGAGAAGAGAAGAGCAACTGAACGTCGTCCCTTTCCGCTGTCGACAACACTCCCTTCGTTTGGCTCAAAGTCCTGGCTGACGAGGCGGTAGTGTTAGTGTGTTGGGGACGGGGCGGGAATATTTGGAAAGATAAATTAGAACGCCATCCGCCCGCAGAAACACGCGTACGAAGGTGGCGCGGGAATATGTCGTAACTTGTGGCGAAGGAAACAAATTGTTATTTATTCACATTTTTTGTTTGTTTTCCTACTTCGGCATTGGCTTTGACCTATTTGTGTTACATTTGAACTCTACCTTCACCACGTCTTATCACCTGCGTCCTTACACCCTAAATAACTCCCCTCAACCCTGTCACTACTACACCTTCAATACTACTATACTACACCACACAGTCACCACCACCGTCACCACTACACTCCAACCCCTACCACCAGACCCGCCTCCCCTCGCCTCCCTTCACGTCTGGAGCTCGTCGCCAGCACCATCCACCCAACACACGCGCCAGTTCACAATTGATCCGTCAAAAATCAACAGAATATTTCCCTTCCTCACTCTCTTTCCATTTTCCCTCGTCCACGAAAACTTTTCCTGCCTTGTTGACTCAGCCGGGGACCACCACCACCACCACCACCACCACCAGTCCCTCGCCGCCATGCTCTGCGGGGCTGCCAGCGTATTGTTAACCAGAGAGGATTTCAGTAGCGTAATGATACGGGGAATGGTTGTGTCGGGATGATGTTATGGTTTTGTCAGCTGTCTGTTTCCTGAAGTGTGTGTGTGTGTGTGTGTGTGTGTGTGTGTGTGTGTGTGTGTGTGTGTGTGTGTGTGTGTGTGTGTGTGTGTGTGTGTGTGTGTGTGTGTGTGTGTGTGTGTGTGTGTGTGTGTGTGTGTGTGTGTGTGTATGTGTGTGTGTATGTGTGTGTGTGTGTGTGTGTGTGTGTGTGTGTGTGTGTGTGTGTGTGTGTGTGTGTGTGTGTGTGTGTGTGTGTGTGTTCGTCCACGCATGTGCACGCTGTGACTTTCATTACTCCTCTTCTCTCTATTTTAAGTTTTCACTCCATTTGTGTGAGAATTAATATTAATAGTGAGCAGTTTGATGTACTATAGAGAACAAAACTTTGCTCTTAAAACTTTGTCTCTTCCTCTTAAGCGGAGACTGGAGCGTGTTCGTCGCCTCCCAGTGTAATGTATTCACTGCCTCCCTCCGGTGCTACACGCCCGCACGCTTTCAATATCCGGACTTTAAGAACAAAAGTTGATAAGATCGACGACCCTCAAACCGTATTGATAAACGTGGAACGGAAAGCACCGTCCATTTAACAGTACCAAATTAGAACTGTTCCTATCAGTATAATGAAAGAAGATAGTGTATCATGATAGCCACAATAGTAGAGGTATTGATCTAGGTGATCATTGCCTCGCCTCAAACAAAGAATATAATGACGTTCATCAGCTGACGGTAATGAGTACATGAAGAAGGGAGGACTCATATTCACCACAACCTCAAGGTACTTATGACTCTGCCACATGAACCTTGGCTGTGTGTGGGTCGAAGTTGTTATGGTCAGCGAGCAACCCTAATGCATCGTCTTTTTTTTTACATTACTGTTTCATGGAACAATCAGCATATTTGTTTAAAAAAATAGAAGTAATAGCAGAAGTGCTTTATTTATGAGCGAATGTTTTAATGTTAACAGTTCATGGTGATTCTAGGGTGGTGGTGTGTGTGTTGATGGTGAAGGTGATAGTGTGAGGCAGAGGAGGGATGGAGTGAGGTGCACGCTGGTCACTGTACGTTGAGTGTATGTAATGATTGGAAACAAACATTCTCGTGACGGTGTGGTTACGGAACATGGAATTTTAGGTGACCAGCCGACTCGTTATGCTCCATTGGTACATTACATAGAAAACAATAATTTTAGAATCAGCATCGGCTTTGAAGTACCGATGGTTATTAGCGCTGATGAATAACGTAATTTGGTATTTTCCTGTAACGATGTGACAGTCACACATACACCAATTATTTGTATAATTAACATTTATAATTGGATATCAGTATTTTGAGCTTTAGGAAGAAGTAGGTAATTTTTAGTAACAATGCTTGATATTACAACCCAACGCATCATATCTTTCCTTTACTCATGATTAACCTTCATCTGTTTTTGTTGTACTTCACACAGAAACATGTAAGGCGATGTTATAAACTGTAGAGCTGATGTGTTCCTTGAAAAGTATTTGTATAAAGTCGATGTAGGATTCACTACCTTTACTTTTGTAGTCTGAGATATACTCGATATACTGAATCACTACGCAAATAATTTTTTTGCTTCGTCCTTTGAACAATTTACTGTAATATAGATTTACGGCTCCCTCCTCGGGGCTATAATTGCAACCAGGAAGTAATTTGTCCGTCATTTTTCACCTGCACCAGACATGCATTTGAAGTAGTGTTCCTAATTGTATAGCAAATAATATCTTTATATTGGATCACAAAGAACTTATACTTATATCGTTCCCGCCACTCTTCTGACGTAACACTTCACATAAAGGACAACTCAGCCATGATCACAAGCAGCTGGGGGAATGTTTCTTTAGTGACGAGTGGTATGCGGGTTGGGATATACATTTGGCTCTTAATACAACAGTGACCTTCATTCTTGTTTACTTTTTATGTGGATTCCTTTCTTGACGTATGTGTCCTCCTTGTTGACCAATTTCTATATGTATGTTTTTTTAAACTTTATTTTTTCCTCTTATTCCCATAACATATTAATAAGGTTGTTACACTTATTGATTTGTTTTTTGTTGTTACATGAAATTGGATGGTATTACTGATACTACGTCCTGCTTTTTTTTCTCTCTTCATATATACATCAAGTGAATGAAGAAACAGCACATCACAGTATGCCATTTTTGTCCTTCATTGTTTTTCATAGTTTGATACACCTGTTTCTTCTTTCTCCATCCTTTTGATCACCCTCTTCATTCTCTTCCTCCTCCTCCTCCTCCTCCTCCTCCTCCTCCTTCATTCATCTCTTGCCTTTGGAGCCTTTCCCTCTCTCGCATCCTTTTTCTGTTATCAGTCAACACGCTCGCTTCATCTCCCTTGGTATTCCTCCCTTTTTTCCATGCTGCCCAGCCCTAACGTCCAATTTCCTGCCTCGTTATCAGATGCGAAGATCATGTAAATTTCTCATTATCCGAAAATTTTTGGTTCGCTTTCTTGTCAAGTAAAAAGTTTATGCTTGCTGTTTTCGTATACATATCAGTTTATTTGAGAGAGAGAGAGATAGATAGATAGATAAACAGGTGTGTGTGTGTGTGTGTATGTGTGTGTGTGTGTGTGTGTGTGTGTGTGTGTGTGTGTGTGTGTGTGTGTGTGTGTGTGTGTGTGTGTGTGTGTGTGTGTGTGTGTGTGTGTGTGTGTGTGTGTGTGTGTGTGTGTGTGTGTGTGTGTGTGTGTGTGTGTGTGTGTGTGTGTGTGTGTGTGTGTGTGTGTGTGTGTGTGTGTGCGTGTGTGTGTGTGTGTGTGCTGTCTCCGCACCTCCACACCGGACATGAGACAGGGTGATCATGTTTCAAGCCACACAAACGCTCCCCTTCACCCGTTTGGTAATCTCTGTCACACATACACAAAAAGAAAAAGAAAGAGAGAAAAAAAGGGAAAGGTCTACCACTGAAGCCACCCACCACATTACCACCATCATCACTTCTACGTTATCATCACTTCTGTACACACATACGTATAAACAGACATACGCGTACATTTCCTTCACAAATTATCTTCCATAACCTCTTGGTCTTTATTTTTCACTAGTACCGCAGCCATTACCACCTCACCTCACCACACTGCCTGTCATCCCCTTCTGGCCAGCAATACATCATATTTACTTGCATCCCAGAAAAACCAATGATTCATGTTAAATTTCATCTTCTGAAGTCCCGCAAATTTAACACCTCGAATCTGTTATCCGCGCCAGCTTTCTATTGATTTCACAACTCCATCTTAACTCCTTCCAATCCGGCTTAAGATTGTTAATAAGCCATCGATTCACTACTTTCGGATCTACCCGGTCTTCATCACCTTCAACTTCCCCCAGAGTGCCACGGGTGTGTGTGTGAGGCACTGCGGCAGGCGGCGTGGGCCAGTGTCTCTCCAGCTGTGTGAGTGGGAGGTTGTCTGCGCGCGGCTCCCTCACCCGCACACGTGGAACTCTTATCCACGTAAGGCCTCAACTTAACACATTTATCAAGTTCTTCGTTAGCAACAGTGTTCTTAGAAACGTGTCCATCCTTACAGTGATTGACTAGACAAAGACGCAGTGTTGTATTATCTCATCGTCGTGTTACGTAATATTTACTTGGACTGTTTAGTGAAGACGTCAGCTGCTCCATCCTCCTGACGTCCTCTCCCTGACGTCCGCCGCTTTGTCCAGGTTTGTGCTGACGTGTTGTGATAATTCTCTTCTTCACTGAATATGTCATTGTTGTGCTCGGACATGCTGCGATGGGAAGTGATGAAACTTAAACATACATTGACTGACTCAAGATACAGACACAGCTGCTGCATCCAAATCTTTGCTGCCATTCAGAGTTTCTATTCACTGTTATCTTCTGTTCATAAGCAAACCATCGCGATGTTATGAAGAAGGAAACTTGAGATGTGATAGATAACTGTTTATCCCGACCATGCGAGTGAAGGCAAATATCCAATGCTTACCACATATGTGCATTAGTTTTGAAGTGCCCGAAAGAATACTGTTCCTTCGTTTGTTTGTTTGTATCGTAATGTTCAGTTTATGACAAGACTCCTAAAACTCACTGTGTGTGTGTGTGTGTGTGTGTGTGTGTGTGTGTGTGTGTGTGTGTGTGTGTGTGTGTGTGTGTGTGTGTGTGTGTGTGCTTGTGCATGTGATGAATGCAGGGATGAAGTTTCCCTGTCATATCAGGAAGACAGATTATAGTAAGTTGATAGCTTATCTTGGAAGATAGTTAAGTGACTTACTCTCACGTAAGTTGCTTGGGAAAGAAAGTTGAAATCCTTTTAAATTACGTGGTTTTGCTAACTACATCCTGGTGTTTTTCCTGCTATTAGGCACTGATGTTTTTACTGCAGTGTCGCATTACATAACTAAACACTATTAAAAGAGAGAGAGAGAGAGAGAGAGAGAGAGAGAGAGAGAGAGAGAGAGAGAGAGAGAGAGAGAGAGAGAGAGAGAGAGAGATAATTACTAATACTTAGCTTTTGGAATAATGCATCACAAATTTCACAGAGGCGTGTATTATACTTCCCACATTGTTGCTTTAACGTTATCAACATTGGGAAATGCGTAATTACATTGGTAATTGTGTTGAAATGTTCTGTGCTGCGACACAACGACAACTGCCAAATTTTCATAGTGTCACTGAACAAGCAACATTAATGGCATGATTGTTACGCGTGTTATTGCTTTCTCTCTCTCTCTCTCTCTCTCTCTCTCTCTCTCTCTCCTCTTCTCTCTCTCTCTCTCTCTCTCTCTCTCTCTCTCTCTCTCTCTCTCTCTCTCTCTCTCTCTCTCTCTCTCTCTCTCCTCCTCTCCTCCTCCTCCTCCTCTTCCTCCTCCTTTCCTTCTCCTTCTCCTCCTCCTCTTCCTCCTTCTTTTCCTCCTCCTCCTCTTCCTCCTCCTCCTCTTCCCCTTCTGTACTGTCCTTATATTCCTGCTAGTAAGTTAGTCTACATTAGTATAATCAAACAGCCTTGTAAGGATTAGTAGAAATGTTACTGTTTATATAACCTTTGTAATTCTTTGTAATCCTCATCCTTTTTCTCATTTTTTTATACACTTACTTTTGCTTTTCAAAATTTCTTCCCCATTTCTCCCTCTCTCATTCTCTTCCTTTTCCCCTTTCTGTTATATCTCCTCATACTTTTCCTCCTCCGTTCTTCATCCCATTTTCCTCTTCCTTGTTATCTTCTTCTCCGTCTCTCCTTCTGTGTTCTCCCTGCTCTGCTCTTTGTTCACCTGCTTCTCATTCCTCTCTAACCAAACGTTCATCCGGTCTTCAGGGAGTCACACAACCCACCGGTAGTGTTAGGTTCAGTTAGAGTGTTGTGTTCTTGTTAAAGGTGTCTTATGATACAAACAACTTTCCATGCTAAGCCAATTCATGGATCTATGGAGGTTCTAAGAGCATAGTGATTTTTGTTTTTTTCTGCAGATTATCGTGATTGTTTATGGTTTGAAATATTTGCATTGCTAAGAAATGAGAAAACTTAGAACACTGGGAGTAAGTAAAGGTTTTGTCGTCCTTCTCTTACTCTTTCCCTTCACCTTCCTCATCCTCTTCCTCTTCCTGTTCCTCTTCCTCCTCCTCTTCATCCTCTTCCTCGTGAAATTCCCTGACACAGAACACTAAAACGTTATTACATCAAAGAATTTCGTAACACATTCACAGAGAGAGCATTGCATCTATATTTTTCCAAGTCTATCCTCTGTGTCGGTCTCCTTGTCTGTGTGTGTCTGTGTGTGTTTGTTTTCGTGGTGTTAGTGTAGTCTTTCTCATGTTAATTTGTGTCTTTTGTCTGTCTTTCATTGTCTGGTTTGGTTTGCTCTTAAGGTTTTTTTTGTTTGCAGTTCCTTTCTCTCTCTCTCTCTCTCTCCTCTCTCTCTCTCTCTTTCTCTCTCTCTCTCTCTCTCTCTCTCTCTCTCTCTCTCTCTCTCTCTCTCTCTCTCTCTCTCTCTCGATTTGAATTCCACTTTGCAATCGTGATGTAATTGCTTCAAATTCAAATGCAGCCAAATACAATTAAATTTTATCAACTATATCATTAGTACCGATGTCATTATGGAATGGAATAAGCATCCAATAGTAGTAATGCAACACAATGCCGTGAAATCGTTCAGAAGTAAACAAGAGCGACACCTTCCCACAATTATTAGACAGCCAGGGGAGAGTGAAAATACCATCGTGTTAATTCATTTCCATTTATCTATCGTCCGGGTACAGTGATAAGAGGTTTGAAAAGATTGCTGTTCTCTGTAGAATTGGAATACTTATCTCTCCTTATGAATCAATGTAACACACACACACA
>JAXIVD010008349.1:12500-17766 GCA_036785275.1 Cancer borealis | reverse complement strand
GGTGTGGCATCATGAGGGACACACGCACACACTCACGCACCACACATACACACACACACACACACACACACACATACATACACACACACACACACACACACACACACACACACACACACACACACACACACACACACACACACACACACACACACACACACACACACACACACACACACACACACACACACACACACACACACACACACACACACACACACACACACACACACACACACACACACACACACACACACACACACACACACACACACACACACACACACACACACACACACACACACACACACACACACACACACACACACACACACACACACACACACACACACACACACACACACACACACACACACACACACACACACACACACACACACACACACACACACACACACACACACACACACACACACACACACACACACACACACACACACACACACACACACACACACACACACACACACACACACACACACACACACACACACACACACACACACACACACACACACACACACAAAACTTACAAGTGATCTTAATTACGTACAGGCTAAGGATATGGAATACAAATAATGTAAACTTGATAGAATTATGATGATAACAGAAAATAAAGTAAATAAACAGAATCTGGGTCATGAATTGCAACTGTTGAGAGGAGTTCATGATGAAAAAAAAATAAATCCGGATAAAAAAATGGTTACTAAGTATAGCTAAAATATACAAACGCATGAACTTTACTGAAACTAAGAGAAAGAAACAAAACAAAAATAAACAAAAGAGGACTGATAGATGACAACAATAAGCAGGAAAGTTATCAGAACCAACGGAAGGAAAGAAACTAATCAGAGAAGTATCAGTTTTCTCATGCACGCCAGGGAACAAAAATTAATCGCAATATTGAAGGTACCAAAAAATAAACATAAAACCCAAAAGAAAGTATAGTAAGAAAAAAGAAGATAAGAAAACTCACAAAGGCTTATATTAGAGAAAATTAAAGAAAAACTAACTGTAAGGGGAACAATTGAACTCCAACGATTAATTATATATATAGATCTTTCAAAGCAACACTTCACAACAGCTAGATGGAAAGATGAAATAATTTGACCTGTGAGAAAGCTGAATGGTCATGAGGATTGAAAAGTACGTACATGCAGTCTGAGTTTTTTTGTTTTTTGCACATTAAAATGGCATTGACCAAGGGAAAACAAAAACGTTAAAAAAAAATCCCGCTTGTCGCCATACCCTGCAAAGAGGACAGTAGGAGGAATAAAATAAAGGGTGGAGTTCATTTAACATTACAATACAATATAAAGATTAAAAAAAACTCGCGCAGAGGAAATTTCATGCGAGGAATATACATGAATTTAAGGAAAGTTGTAATGAAGTGTTATAAAGAGACAGGACGTAACAAGCTTGAATCAATGTTACATTAAAAATAAAATTGGGTCAAGAAACCACACACACATACACACACACACACACACACACACACACACACACACACACACACACACACACACACACACACACACACACACACACACAACCCTGGCGTGACGTGATTTGGCTTTCATCTCATTACCTCATAGTCAGCCACGCCCCAACAACCAACTCCCCCCCCACCCACACCCACACCGACACCGACACCCACAGACACCCACACACACCCACACACACACACACACACCCACACACACACACACACACACACACACACACACCAGCTCGGTTAATTTCCTTGTCTACGTCTATCAATATGTAGGTTTGTCGTTCATGTATGTATACTTAACTCTCTTAATGACTGATCACCCTGAGAAGGTCTCTCTCTCTCTCTCTCTCTCTCTCTCTCTCTCTCTCTCTCTCTCTCTCTCTCTCTCTCTCTCTCTCTCTCTCTCTCTCTCTCTCTCTCTCTCTCTCTCTCTCCTCTCTCTCTCTCTCTCTCTCTCTCTCTCTCTCTCTCTCTCTCTCTCTCTCTCTCTCTCTCTCTCTCTCTCTCTCTCTCTCTCTCTCTCCTCTCTCTCTCTCTCTCTCTCTCTCTCTCTCTCTCTCTCTCTCTCTCTCTCTCTCTCTCTCTCTCTCTCTCTCTCTCTCTCTCTCTCTCTCTCTCTCTCTCTCTCTCTCTCCTGGTAGGGTACACAATATCACTAATACTTCAAGTCTCTTCCCTCAGTCTCCTAAGCCTCTCATCACAGCCCTCACCACTTATAATTCCGCTGCTACTCTACACCAGCCAGACCGTCGCCTTTCTCCCCGTCCGTCGAAGAATCAGGTCACCTTACAAGCCTGTTCGAACCTAATTGCTTATCATCAACACCCATAAGACTATTAAAGGTGATTGATACAGGATTATGAAGGAAAATTGTGTTACTGGAGTGGATAGCAAATTATTGGTGCCTACCTGCCTCGTGTATGGTATAATGGAGTGTTGGTGTTGATGGCGATGGTGGTGGTGGTGGTGGTGGTGGTGGTGGGGGTGGGGGTGGTGGTGGTGATGTTGTGTACTCGTCCCTGTGTTTGGTATACGTAGTGGTGTTATTGTTGTTGTTACTGTTGGGTATGTTACTGATGGTACCTATACAACGTTACTACTGGCTCATATGTACTCAATTGTAGTTAATATAAAGGATATTTTTTCCTCGTTCAATGGGAGTTAATTAATGTGGTTGTGTTAGTTTTTTATGGTAATGCTTCAATATAATAATTGTTCGATGTATAATAGTTTTCTTTACATTTTCTCTACCTCTCTACCTCTATTTCCATCTCTATATCTATCTATCTGTCTCGCTTCTTCCAGTGACAGCCCAGTACAGTGGTGGAATATATTGATGCAGGAGTGACGGTGTGAGTTGAGTTCGAAAAAATAGAGGGTGAATGGCACTTCCCGATTATACGCCTCCAGTGCCCACGTGTCGACCGTCAAGTGTCTGTGTGAAGATACCAACTTTTTCCTTCTATCTAACAGGGAGAGGCTGGAGGCAATGGTAGCGTCAGCGAGGTGATACATTTTTGAATAGATAAAAAGAAAAGAATGGTAGGAACAGTACAGTATTGTCACCCTGCTAGAACTCAGATCACAAAGACCAAACCAGAGACCCGAACACCACACACCACAGACCCCAACACCACAAACCCCAACACCATAAACCCCAACACCACAAACCCCAACACCACAAACCCCAACACCACAAACCCAAACACTACAAACCCCAACACCACAGACCCCAACACCATAAACTCCAACACCACAAACCCCAGCACCACAAACCCCAACACCATAAACTACTAACCATCACACCCCAACACCACAGACGTCACCATATTGCCTCGTCTCTCCCTTACTCTCCTTTCCTTTCTTCCCTTCCTTTCCACTCGTCACCTCCCTCCCTCCATCCCTCCCTCCCTGGCACCCTTCCTTCCCCTTAATCCCGTCCCTCACGCCCTTCACCCGCCAATACTGACCCGCCGCGCTTGTCGATGAGACACGAAAACTCGATAAAGAATTGATGAACTTTCTTTGGAGGCATTTCGAGAAGGAGGAGGAGGAGGAGGGAGAGGAGAAGGAAAAGGGAGACAAAGAACAGGAGGAAGAAAAGGGTGACAAAGAAAAGGAGGAGGAGGAGGAGGAGGAGGAGGAGGAGGAGGAGGAGGAGGAGGAGGAGGAGGAGGAGGAGGAGGAGGAGGAGGAGGAGGAGGAGGACAAAAAAAAGAAGAGGAGGAGGAGAAAGAGGACGACAAAGAAAAGAAAGAAGAGGAGGAGGACAAAGAAAAGGAAGAGGAATAAGAGTAAGAGAAAGAAGAGGAGGAGGAAGAAGAAGGAAAAGAGGAGGAGGAGGATCATAATGACAGGGCAATGTTATGAGAGATAGAAGAAGAAAAAAAAAAGACTAAACGGAGTGAGGGAGAAACATGAAAAAGAGTAAGTAACTGCACAAAAAAAATTAAATAAAAAATAATAATAAAAATAAAAAAGAGATGCAAGGAGAAGGTGGATTGCACAGTTTACCCTTTGTATCACTTTTGAAAACGAGTTATGAGAGAACGTATACAAAAAAAAAAAAAGACAAAGAGGATTGACATGAACTAATTACCTCTTTTTTCCTCTCTTTCTATCTATCTATCTCTCTCACTTCCTATGTCAATTTTTCCTCTTCTCCTCCTCTTCCCCCTTTTAATCTCTTTGTTTCATGTATGCCTTTCCCTCTAAACGTTGTTATTCCTCTTTGTATCAACTTTTAGCATTCTTTATTCTATTTACTCTGTCCATGTTTTACTTTCCAGTTATTCCTTCCTCTACTCCCTGACATTTTTATTTTTCATTTTCTTTTTCTACTTCCTCCGCCTCCCTTCCTCCCTACTTCCCTCCCTTCCTTCACTTTACACTCCATTCTATTTACTCCCTTCCTACTCCTATTCATTTTTACTTACTTCACCTCCCTCCCTTCCTTCTTTCACCTTACATTCCCCTCCACTTACTCCCTTCCTACTCCTATTCACCCATCCACACCTGTCTGTCATAGTATTGATTCCAAGGACATTCACTCTCATGCCACGTCTACTCTCCTCTTCACCTAACATCAAACACGCTCAATTTCTGTGCTGAATAAAAATGTGTAAAATTCAATAAATACTTCAATAACCGCGTGTATCAGAGCAAAGAATACACACATACAACAGCACAGGACACTCACTCCCTCTCATGGTAATGGATGCACTATGTACTTTTCATTAACGGTTTTCAAATACCGAGTTATGCAAATGATTAATGAGATTTCTTTTATTTTTTTGATCTATAATTTACTGTTTTGCATGAATATTAAGCAATGATATAATATGACTATTCTATATACTACTTATATATTGATTGTCAGCTCTTCTTAAACATTGTCCAACCAGATAGCTTTATGCCTTTCTTTTTATATACATAATAGTAAACTGTCTTGTTATTCACGCTCAGCTGTTAATCGAAAGAACATAAGAACATAAGAAAATAAGGAGGCTGCAAAAGGCCAGTTGACCTACATAAGGCAGCTCCTGTCTACCTAAAACTTACCATCAGGAGTAACAACAGCAGGTAATGAATTGAACAGTGATAACATTGTAATTAATGCAATCTGTTTTACTTTATTTTACTTTACTTTATTGTATTCTCGTGATGGATGTAATATTTGTCCATAACTTGAACACACACAGCAACAGAGAACAAAAAAAGAAAAAAAGAAAAAGAGCGCAGCCAGGCTTG
>JAXIVD010008349.1:5000-10000 GCA_036785275.1 Cancer borealis | reverse complement strand
TCTCCACGTCTCCGTCCCATCCGTCACCGGGGTGGACGAAGGCGGGCTGAAGGAGGAAGCAGCCCAGGACGGGGACGGGTGCCCCGAGGCGGTCGTCTTCCCCAGCCAGGCAGTGAACCAGGAGGACGCAGCTCGCCTGGTGCGGCGCAGCCTCCTGGTTCCCGCCAGGTTCAGGGACCGCCTGGCAGGAGCAGGGGACTACTTCCTCGAGTACCTGGAAGGACATCACTCCGTCAGGATCTTCCGGGACTCCAAGATGTGGCACATCAAGGGCCGCAAACGCGACGTGCTCCCCTGCTACACATCCGTCAAGGAGTTGATCGCAGAATGGCGGCGTCGCGAGGCTGTCGACGAATGAAAGGTTTACTGTGAGGTGCGGCGTCTTTTACAACAGCAGCGCGGACGTGTGTGTTCCCTTGCCCAGCAGGATGACCACCCTGGGCAGGACGGTGCCCAGTGAGGGAGTGGACGGGTACGTGGTGCAGGACCTCACCCAGCATGGGGCACCCCAACAGGGGGACGGGTGCCCCCAAGGATCCTACACTCCCAGGGAAAGTGGATGGGTATGTGGAGCAGGTCCTGCCGTAAAAGGGGGCACCCCAACAGGGGGACGGGTGCCCCCAAGTACCCAACACTCCACAAAGGGCAAGTGGCACACCAATGGCCGCATAGAAAACGAGGCACCGTGTTACACAGTAATCCAGACGTTGGTCGCAGCGTGGCGGCGACGCGAGGCTGTCGATCCACTTCAAGGCTCAATGTTATTCTCTTATATTTCTTTACTTTATTATCTACCTACTTATACTTAGTGTGTGTGTGTGTGTGTGTGTGTGTGTGTGTGTGTGTGTGTGTGTGTGTGTGTGTGTGTGTGTGTGTGTGTGTGTGTGTGTGTGTGTGTGTGTGTGTGTGTGTATTTTCCTAGTTTATATTTCGAGTTTGTTGTAATCCGTCTTTTGATAAAATTTTCCTTTAAAATTTATATTGTTTTTGGTACACGATGTCTTAAATTCCGTCAATACTCGTAAATTACATTAGTGTATTGCCCTCTCTGGAAAACTGAATTTCTTCATACCTTCCTTTAATTCTTTCTTATATAATGTTTTGTGAAAACTATAGATACAATATAGTCATTAATGTCAATCTTTCCTTTACATTCGACACAATTACATAGCATGTTCTTATAACCTTAATTTCTTCTCTCTTGCAATGCTGGTGATTGCAGCTCATCCAGTTTTTCGTCATTGCTCTTTCTTTTGAAAAACAATATACAATTAGACGCTGGACTTAATTTATTGAGCTAATTTATACTTCATGTGTAGGTGTGCATGATGTGCTTATGTGTGTGCGTGTGCGTGTGCGTGTGTGTGTGTGTGTGTGTGTGTGTGTGTGTGTGTGTGTGTGTGTGTGTGTGTGTTTTATTTACTTAAATGTATTTTACGTAATCAAAAAGTAAATCAATGCTATCGCGTCTCCTTGTTCTCTATCTCAACTTCTAAAACAAGAACTTATCTTTCAACTCAAGAATATTTTGTTTTTCACCTCACCATCAACTAACTGTATCGCCTTGAAGCTTTTTATTTATTAATTTATTTATTTCCAAGCATCAATATTCCTGCGGGAAGTTCAATACCTTTTCGAAATGATGGAAGTGGTCTTTCTTATTCATTATTATTCATATTCACAAGTTCGTTCATCATCTGTTATCGTGAGCTCCATTCTATCCTCTCATTCTAGCCCACTTACCTCTTTGTATATCATAATTAAATCATTCTCTCTCTCTTGCTCGCTCTCTCTCTCTGTCTCTCTGTCTCTCTCTCTCTATCTATCTATCTATCTATCTATCTATCTATCTATCTCTCTCTCTCTCTCTCTCTCTCTCTCTCTCTCTCTCTCTCTCTCTCTCTCTCTCTCTCTCTCTCTCTCTCTCTCTCTCTCTCTCTCTCTCTCTCTCTCTCTCTCTGTCTATCTATTTATCTATCTATATATCTATCTATCTATCTGTCTCTTATTTTTTTCTATTCTCACTTCGCATTTAATTGATCTCATGCCTGCTTTAATGACCTTTTTTTAGGCCACTTATTTTTTCTTTTTCTTTTTTTTCTTCTCCAATGCTACAATCACACAGCTGCTGCATATATAATCAGATTCTGGTTACAATATCAGCATTATAGTTTGTTTTCAATTTGTTCTCATCCATCTATTTCATTTCTTCTTTCATGCTAATGGATAATTTATAAGTTCATCTGGTGAATGCATTATTATTATTATTAATTTCAAAGGGGAGATATGATAATTGATCTATGAAATGTTTTGTTTTAGTTTTATTAAATGTCTCTATTTCCATTTTATTATCCCATTCGTGGTTTTTATCCCTCACCTTTCATTCCTTTCTAAGGCTCGATATTCATGGTGTTACAACTTGGCACCACTTTCACAGTTGATCCAAATTATATACATTTAACACTTAACATTTTCCTTCACAATCCTAGCCTGGCCTGGGAACATAACTACATCAGTGACAAGCAGTTTGAATATAATTGATGTTATAACTTAAACCAAAATCATAATCAGTCACATACAACATCAGATATAATTATGGTTACTGTGGAATTCCAAGGTCACGACAATTACTACATTTCCAAGAAGGTTTTGATCTCTTATATTTGATCTCATCTACTACATCAATACCAGGAAATTATTCATATTCTTCAGCAGCTTTTCGTGGACACCAAGATCAGTTATCATGAAAGTAAAAGTTCTCAAATCATTTATATTTATTTATCTATTTTTTTCGTTTCTTTTTTATATTTAAAGTAGTCATAATTCTACTATACAGGCCCTTCCATTTTATCATTAACATTAGTAATTCGTTGTGTGTGTGTGTGTGTGTGTGTGTGTGTGTGTGTGTGTGTGTGTGTGTGTGTGTGTGTGTGTGTGTGTGTGTGTGTGCGCGTGTGCGTGTGCGTGTGCGTGTGTGTGTGTGTGTGTGTGTGTGTGTGTGTGTGTGTGTGTGTGTGTAAACTGAGTATTATAAATATTCAAGCCGACTCAAAAAGAAAAACAAAAAAAAAAGTTTAATAAAAGTAGAAGCAAATATTCAAATTAGTTGGAGCAGATGTACACGGAAAGGGGTCAGAAGGGAGGGGGGAAGGGAGGGAGGGAGGGAGGGAGGGAGGGAGGGAGGGAGGGAGGGAGGGAGGGAAGAAGGAAGGAAAGGGGGGAAAGGAGGAAGGGAAGTAATGAAGGATAAAGGGAAGCTGTCATTGCAGAGGAGAAGCTAGGCAAGGATGGGTATGGGGGGCAGGGGTAGTGGTAAGGGGCGGCAGGGGCAGGGGTAGTGGTAAGGGGCGGCAGGGGCAGGGGTAAAGGGAGGTGTGGTCAAAGTGGAAAGCACAGTCACCTTAATGGGAAACTATGTGTCCCTAACTACCTCATTTAACATCACAAAGTAAACGAGGCTCATAAAATTTACTTTGGACGTGTGTGTGTGTGTGTGTGTGTGTGTGTGTGTGTGTGTGTGTGTGTGTGTGTGTGTGTGTGTGTGTGTGTGTGTGTGTGTGTGTGTGTGTGTGTGTTTGTTTGTGTGTGTGTGCGTGCAAAACCTTCATGCCACAAAGAAAAAATCCCCCACCTGCCTCATTACCCAAGTGGCTGCCTCATTAACGTAACGTAATAGTCCCGCAACACACACTACTACATCACCAGGACTAAGAGGGGGATGATTACAATATAACCATTAATAAACCTGAAACAGACCCACATAACAATTCACATTTTCTCTTCATCTTCCCTCAATAAACCACCAACAGACCAACATAACCTAACGCACTTTTTCTCTTCACCTTGTCTTAATTAGGTGAGGTGCCACACACACACACACGTCGCCAAGTAACATCAAGGTGGCAATTAGTTTCGGTGACAAAAAAAAGTACTACATTCTCTACTTATAAAAACACTACCGATAAGTTCTTGGAGAGGAAGGTAAATATATCAATTTACGTTATAATCAAAGGTGTTTATTATGCAACTTTATAAAATATTCTAATGACTCATTATAATTTTTCTTCCATTCGTCAGATGCACGACAGCAGGGAAATGAAGATGAGATGGAAGGAGGAGAAGCAGGAAGAGGGAGAAAGAGAGTGGAAGAGGAGGAGGAAGAAGAGGAGGAAAGGAAATAAACACGACTAGCTTATGCAAACTGGCAGAGAAAATCCCTCATGGTTTTATGGAAGAAAATGTTTATGAAAGTTGGAATTTTTTTTGAGGATGAAAGGGGTGTGGAGAGGGGTGGAGTGTTAGGGGGATGGGTGGGGTGTGGGTGGGGTGCTGGAGAGGTGTGGGTGGGATGTTGGAAGGGTGTGGGTGGGATGAGGGCAGGGTGTGGAGAGGCTCTGTCGGGGTGCATATTACCCTCATCTTTGACTGTTATTAATGTTTAGGTCTGGCAAGGTAGTATTAAGAGTTCTCTCAAGGGCCAGACTAGTTAGGGGTGTGTGTGTGTGTGTGTGTGTGTGTGTGTGTGTGTGTGTGTGTGTGTGTGTGTGTGTGTGTGTGTGTGTGTGTGTGTGTGTGTGTGTGTGTGCGTGTGTGTGTGTGTGTGTGTGTGTGTGTGTGTGTGTGTGTGTGTGTGTGTGTGTGTGTGTGTGTGTGTGTGTGTGTGTGTGTGTGTGTGTGTGTGTGTTGGGGGAGGTATGATATAATGACATATAAGGTAAAAAAAATAAGAGATTGATTAAATGAAACGTTCTGTTATTAATTTATAACATGTACGTACGTCCCTTCCCCTCTTCATACAGTTCACTTCTATATTTTACTAAACTTTTTTTTTCTGATCTATACGAATATTTATTTTTCCTTTACCAACTGCTGTTTCCTTCTCGCCTTCCTCTTCGAATTCTCTTTCCACTCCTTATTCTATTCGTCTTCTCTCCCTCCTTCCCTTGGTTCTCAATTATTTTCTTCACAGAATAAAAAAAAAGAAAATGATGGAGAGGAAA
>JAXIVD010008348.1:0-17770 GCA_036785275.1 Cancer borealis | reverse complement strand
ACCGTCACCTGAAAAACAAATGAATAAATTCCTGGATAATGCGTTCCAAAACCTTAAAAAATAAAAAGAGAGAGAGAGAGAGAGAGAGAGAGAGAGAGAGAGAGAGAGAGAGAGAGAGAGAGAGAGAGAGAGAGAGAGAGAGAGAGAGAGAGAGAGAGAGAGAGAGAGAGAGAGAGAGAGAGAGAGAGAGAGAGAGAGAGAGAGAGAGAGAGAGAGAGAGAGAGAGAGAGAGAGAGAGAGAGAGAGAGAGAGAGAGAAAAAAAAAAAAGCTTGATCAATTTTTCATGAAGGTGGTTCTAGAGAGCTTATCAATCCTGCTCAAACTGACCGTCTTTTAGGTGGCTTCTAGCAAGAGATTGGAGGTCGGGGCTGAGCAAGTTTTCTCTTTGATGATCTTGCGTAATGAGGTTTGTGTTTAGGAACCATAACCAGCCGAGAGAAGAAACAACAGTTGGGTCCTAACAAACTCATTACGCAGATAATAAAGATGAAACTTGTCAGGAAGAGCTAGAAGCCATGAAGGAGGAGGAGGACGACGACGAAGAAGAGAGAGGTAAATAGGGATAGCGATAAAGAGAAACAAAGAATCAGGAAGAGAAAATAGTAAGGATATCAGAAGAGAGAAACAAAAAAGAAGAACAGGGAAATAAAGACGAACACAATAACAGAAAATGAATGGTGGAAAAAGAAAAATGAGAATGCAAAGAAAACGTAAAAATGGCAACAGGAAAACCACTTCATTACTAATTCATTCTCCTTTTCCATCCTATTCCATCTTTAATTCAGACTAATCTACTACGTTGTCCTCATTCTTTGCCTTGCCATCCAAATAGTCGTGTCTTTGCCTCATTACCAGCCTCCTCGCTGCTGTTTCTGACCTGCTCAACACGAGGGGACAGACAGACCACCTTGCAGACCAGTGTTGACATGACAGGTGGTCGATAACGCCGCTGCTAAACGTGATAAACTAGTTGGTCTGTCTAGGAGGCGTCTCGTCTGTCGCTATCATATCAAACATCAATAATTAGAGAGAAATTATAGTTTCTCGGATAACTTAATTCTTGTTTCCCACACTTTTAGTTCGACATATATCAATAATCTTAATTCATAGTTTCTGAATTGTTATAAGTAATGCAAAATTTTCTCTAGAATAACTACTACCGCTCATCGATTTTAATATTTAACTTCATGCAGGAAATTACTTGGTAAAGTCTAGAGAAACACAAAAAAACTGAGTCAAAAGGACTTTTTCTGCACTCAAGAAACTTTAGAAGAGAACGTGCCCACTAAGCTTCTGCTAACATAGTTCCGTGCTAAAAATAAAACATATATAAAAAAAACCAGACACACAAAGAAAAGAATATCCATCATGAGTGTTGAGGGAGTGTACACATTGCCTTGGAGCCGTGCGTGTCCCCTCAGTCGGAGGTTCAACACCAGCACGTCACAGGGCGCGGCGGCTCACCTTAACAGGAACCTCATGCGATGTATCCTGGCGGAGGGCGTGGGTCGCTCCCCACTGTTCTCCTTGCGTCGGGGCGTGCCAGGAGTCGCCGCCGCGCGCTTTCTGCAAGATAGAATAAAGTAACATGACTTACATAGAAAAAAAGAATGTGAAGTTTGCACTAACACTTACTTAAACTACATTAAAATAAATATTATTTTGTGATTTATTCAGATTAAGAATTAAAATTGAGTTAATCATCATTACATACAAATTGACACACGTACTGTAGGCTATTAATTTTATCTTTTCCAAGGGTTCATCGTGTTCGTATAACTGTTAATACATATTACAGTGTAGCAAGATGAATACAATGATTCAATAGTTCGTGGTACTGAGGCGGGGTTCGAGCTGGGTGCCGCAGATTTGTAGGATAGTTGAAGGTTCGCGTGTTGATGTTGGTGTCGTTGTGGCTCATTGGTGTAAGTCAAAGGTTAAGAAATATGTTGTTGTATAAATAATGTTTTTTTTTGTAAATGAAGTAGTTTTGTCTTGGAGGATAAAACTATGTAGACAGCGACCCAAGAGAAGTGACACACACATACACACACACACACACACACGCACACACACACACACACACACACACACACACACACACACACACACACACACGCACACACACACACACACACACACACACACACACACACACACACACACACACACACACACCTACACACACACACACACACACACACACCTACACCTACACACACACACACACACACACACACACACACACACACACACACACACACACACACACACACACACACACACACACACACACACACACCTATACACACCTATACACACCTACACACACACACACACACACACACACACACACACACACACACACACACACACACACACACACACACACACACACACACACAATGATGGAATGCAAATTACTAGCCAGGTTTTTGTTATAATGTAATATCAAATAAATCTTTTCGAACACATGAAATACTTGAGTCAACAGCTCCACAAAAACCTTAATCCGTATGTAATTATTGAAAGAACTACGTGGGAAATCCTTCTCTAACCTATTACTTCTTTCTCTCCAATAATTTAGAGTATGTTTAATAACTTTATGACTCTCTGACGAATTTAATGACTTGGAGTAAGAATTATGACAGGAGTCTAAATAAGGTTCTGTTATGATGGTGCTATTGAAATGCAGTGAAATTACGACAAATTACACTGCGAGGACTCAGCAAACACCATCCACCCGGACTTCTTATACACACGCGGGGAAGAAGAAAAATGAGTTTGTTTAATTAAGTATGAGTAGCCGACGTATTCTTTTTATATATTTTCTTGTCCTCTTATCTTTGTTATCATTACTCTTATCATTATCGTTATTATTATTATCATTATCATTATTATCATCATTATCAGTATTATCATTACAACTATGGTTAGCAATAATAATAATAATAATAATAATAATAATAATAATAATAATAATAATAATAATAATAACAATAATAATAATAATAATAATAATAGCAAATGTCAATGCACGCACCATCGGAAAAACAATTGAGATTGTAATGATGATATTCAACGTCACACGAAGCACTGGTATGGTTTGCTTTATCCACCAACACCACCATATTACCGCAACACACACCTCCACAACACCACAGGTACACCACAACCGTCAACAGAGCGCACCACAACCACAGAAATCACACAACAGTCGGTCTATCCAACCACCTTCCTCTCCAACCCTCCTTCAGGAACACGTGCGACTCACCCAGCCTGTGAAGGGGACTGGCCAGGCATGACAGCGGTGACAGCAGACACAATGGGGCGTGGCCTTAACTGAGGTCTTCTTGTGGAGGTCAGGACAGAAGGGTCTTTTTTTGTCCATCGAGAGAGTCCCATATCCTGTTAGTAAGTCGTTGCACCTAAAACTGGGACGCGACTGTCGTGAGATGTTGTCATTTTCTGTCTTGTAGAAGGTTCAGCTTCGGGTTTGCAGAAGTTGATGCAGGTTTATGAAGGTTTATAAGAGGTGTTTTAGCAAGTAACTGTCGGTGATGAAGGTTCCCGCCGTTGCAGCCTCACTTAAGTTCGTGTTGGATTGTCACAAAATGAGGTTTTGGGAAGGTCCACTTTTAGAGTTTTCATTTTCTAACAACATGCACGAAGCCTTTGATGGTCAGCTATCAACATTTCTTTCTCTTTTCGGTTCTGATCGCAAAATGTCAAAAAATAATAAACTTTTCCGCCTTTTTTAAATGACATACTATTAACTTCTTTTTTTTCCTACGCCAAAATGTCACTGTCTTTCCAGCAGCGATCAGAGGGAGGGTCCATCATCCCTTCCATACTGTCTCGAGATAGGAAGCGAACCGGAAGTGACGAGGAAGGGCGATAAAAGAAGGAAGAATGAGGGACAACAGAAGAAGGAACTGAGTGAGGGAGAGGAAGGAGACAAGACAGTGATAAAGATAATAATTGAAGAAGGGAGATAGGAGAGGAGAGAAAGGAGGGGAGAAGTATTGAGAGTGAATGGAGAAAGGAGAGGAAGGGGAAAAGACGGAGAATGCATGGAAAAAGAAGAAGGAAAAGAGAAAGGGAGAGAGAGAGAGAGAGAGAGAGAGAGAGAGAAGGAGAGAGAGAGAGAGAGAGAGAGAGAGAGAGAGAGAGAGAGAGAGAGAGAGAGAGAGAGAGAGAGAGAGAGAGAGAGAGAGAGAGAGAGAGAGACAAGATAATGAACATAAAGAGTTTCATTAAGAGCAGGAATTTGTCAGTTGACCTTTGTCGGGGCAACGCTGGTCCACATTCTCGTCTTAATATTGTAATTTTAAACTTGACATTATATTCTTTTTTATCGAGGCTAATTGAGAGAGAGAGAGAGAGAGAGAGAGAGAGAGAGAGAGAGAGAGAGAGAGAGAGAGAGAGAGAGAGAGAGAGAGAGAGAGAGAGAGAGCGAGAGCGAGAGCGAGAAGAGAGAGAGAGAGGAGAGAGAGAGAGAGAGAGAGAGAGAGAGAGAGAGAGAGAGAGAGAGAGAGAGAGAGAGAGAGAGAGAGAGCGAGAGCGAGAGCGAGAGCGAGAGCGAGAGCGAGAGCGAGAGAGAGAGAGAGAGAGAGAGAGAGAGAGAGACACACACACACACACTGCCACTAACCCTCAACACTATAACAGAGACATTTCATGAGGTATTACAAATATCACAAAAGGTTGAATTAGGTCACAGCGAGAGACAAGTGTAGATCAGTAACAGTAACACAACCAGAGGAAAACGTCTACACAATGTAACGTAAACTATTTCATAACACAATCACTGAACATCAGATAATAAAAAATAAACACTAAATCCGGATAAACACTATTGGATCGGACTTCGACTAACATTATCCAAAAACAGAACATTCTCGCATCACCTCCATTAACACCACAATATATAACAGGCAATTGACACCAGCCACCACAGTCACTTCTACAGGAGGCTACAGACGACCTTCAGGACACAGCACATCCCTCCTGACGGCAGCCCTACGCCCCAAGGAAGTGTTCAAGGGCGTGGTGATGCAGCAGCGGCAGCACGTTAGCGGGAACGCCCCTCACAGACCACTGAACTAGGTCATTATTGCTGCCACAGAACACAGACACTCAGGCCACAGATGCACTCGCTTCGCCTTGCTGCAGATTCGTATCAATACTCGTAAATATAACCTAAACAAAGGGCGGTGAGGGGGTGAGGAAGGCGGCTCTCCCAGCGTACTACTGACGGAGCTCGGTACACACCACCACGACACGAGCAGGTCATGTCGCAAGCCCCCACGTGACCTGGCGTAGGATTATCCCATTAGTGGAGAGGTGAGTGACGCGTCCTCCCCACCGGCGGCACGAGACTGGACCGCTAAGTCACGCGGACACTAAGACGAAGAGGCTCCCGTAAGTACTCTTAGGAGGCCCTGCAGGTGAAGACTGGCGGAGGTGCGCGTGATAACGTCGGGAACCCTAATAATGACTGGACGGGGCAGGCGCTCGTGTGTGTGTGTGTGTGTGTGTGTGTGTGTGTGTGTGTGTGTGTGTGTGTGTGTGTGTGTGTGTGTGTGTGTGTGTGTGTGTGTGTGTGCACGCCACCAAAACAACGTGCCAAGGTCTAGTCAGGCTCCAAAAATGTCCTGTTGGTGACATGAAAAAAATAAAAATAAAATTACAATCTCAACTATTCATCATATCCTTTTTTCTAGAATGATCCTTTCCAATTATGTTCACTTGCATTTTTATATATTATTTATTGTTCATGAATATCATCGTGTGTGTGTGTGTGTGTGTGTGTGTGTGTGTGTGTGTGTGTGTGTGTGTGTGTGTGTGTGTGTGTGTGTGTGTGTGTGTGTGTGTTTTATCCTTTTCGTTGCATGTTACTCTTCTTTGCCTTATTTACTCAAACACCAGGAAAGGCTCGCGCGCGCGCGCACACACACACACACACACACACACACACACACACACACACACACACACACACACACACACACACACACACACCGCGTGACTGGCGTGTGTGGGCGGGTCACTAATGGACGACATGACAATCCAGATTCGTAAATATGTGAATATTCGTCTTTACTCTTTACTATTTTGTGGCAGATAGCGTGTGGGGCCTCGATTGGTTTGCATGTGCGCCCCGAGACCCAAGGATTCAAAGAGCAACCGACCCACGCTCTCCATCATCACCTCTTCGACAGCACCACAATGATAGCATCCCACGCCAACACCACAACTCAACGTCACCAAACGGAACACAAACAAAATCTGCTTCTAAATTTCCAGTGACTAAAAATGGCTGCATATAATTATCTCCGGCCATTGCGATTTAAAAAAAATTTTGTTTTTTATGGAAAGGAAAATTACGGAAGGTGGAAAAATGTGTATAAAGAAACTTGCGTTAATGTGTAATGATAGTTATAATACAAATAAAAGATGAAAGAAATTGATTACTCCTCTCTCTCTCTCTCTCTCTCTCTCTCTCTCTCTCTCTCTCTCTCTCTCTCTCTCTCTCTCTCTCTCTCTCTCTCTCTCTGAAAAGTGACATTTAGAGCCATTTTCTACCCAAAAAATTCGTCTTGCATTTCTACACGAACCTCCATTAAATAGAAAAACACAGAAAAAAAATCAAACTAAACCACAACCTCCCCTTTCCTCCCCGCCTTCGTGCCTTGGTCAGCGCCGCCTATACAATAATAGTTTCCCCTCCCAGCGTCACGTCACCTGATTACGATATAGTCTATAGGAGCAGAGGTTAAATGTCTCCTGCAGCACGCGTTGCCTGTCCTGCCCAACGCGCACTGCACCAACGACGGGACATGCACAAGCTAGCGTGTCCCCTGCTGCAGTATGGGCGGGAGGGCGTGCTGTGTAGGAAGAATACTAGTAACATCTTCTCAGCTGAGTGTCTAATAGAGCGTTTAATCCGGATTGAAGTGTTGGTTAGAGAACGCAAACTCGTAATGCATCGTAATTTAAGGTTTATGCTTGATATCTTAGATCGTTACGTGTTATGGTTATGTCATTGTGAGGGTGATAGTGTTAAATTTCATGCTGTTTATATTATCTTCCGCTGCATGGAGTTAGAATAAGACACATGTTAATGAATAGGGAAATAACCTGGAGAATCTGGCATATCATCCACACGACACATCTGGGAATTAAGTAGTTGACGAATTCGTGGATTTCACTCTCATAACCGTAACTCACCCAACAATGTTCTTTCATTTATTTGGCATAATACTTCAGTAAAGAAGCATATTACCATGTTTATTTGCAGATACAGAACAAAAAAAAAACACATTTAAAAAGACTTTCTAACTAACTCGACGGAACATTATTGGAACATCATCCTTACCTATTCACTATATAGTCACAAAATTCATTGAAACGCTGTCTTTAGAATGCTGATTATTTCCCTTTCAATATTTTATTTAGTATACTGTGACTCTCCACGTAACAGTTCGTCCATCCTGATGAAACACGACAATGTGTTCAACAAAAAATGGCTTCATGGTACTAACCAGAGAAAAACGTAACCAGAGAATACAATGGCGTTATATTACGTTACTTTCTGCTGGATGTCATTCTCCTCTGCTCTTCCTTGTCGTGAGGTGCTGGGCTTCCTTCAGTACCTTCTTTAAGACAGTGTTTCCCTTGAGCTTCACGTGTAAAACAGATGGAGGAGGAGACAGCACACCACCACCTTGCCCTTCTCCCTCCTCCACCAAGACTGATGAGACCAAAGCTGGGGATTCATGAGCTTCGAACAGGAGGACTCGAAGCTTATTCATGTGATCTAAGCTTCACTTGAGTAAATCAGTTAGTGATTTTTTTTCTCGTTTTATATGACTATTAATCATTCGTGTTTTATATAAGAGACACTTCGATTCCAAAATTTTGAGTTAGAATTCCTGATCTCATGTCTTATATAAGATACTACTACTACTACTACTACTACTACTACTACTACTACTACTACTACTGCTATAATAACATCAACAACAACAACTACTACTACAACAACAACTACTATTACTACGATTACCACTTTTCTTTTCTTATTAATGTATGAAGGATGGATTTTGGTCAAAGGATACAAGGATTGGCATGCAAGGATAAGTAAAACAGCGATGAACTACAACTGTGTGATCTAATGTGGTATGTTGATCTGCAGTTTACGGTGGTGTATGTGTGTGTGTGTGTGTGTGTGTGTGTGTGTGTGTGTGTGTGTGTGTGTGTGTGTGTGTGTGTGTGTGGTGCCTTCCCCTTCTTCTCCTCTACGCACGCACACACACACACACACACACACACACACACACACACACACACACACACACACACACACACACACACACACACACACACACACACACACATGAACATCGGGCTGCGTCAAACAGGTTCATGTGAAAGTGCCGTCATTGAAGGCAACACATCTAATAGGACAGGTGAATGGGGGTGAAGGGGAAGAGGGGACGGGGGGGAGGGGGGAGGGGGTGGGGACGGGGGGGGGGAGGGGGAGGGGATCACACTGCACCTGTCATAACAAAAGGAAGCAGCAACAACAGTAACAAAAGCAACAATAACAACAACATAACTAAATAAATAAACATGACCATAAATAAAATAAATAAATGAAGTAAATATTATTATCATCATTATCATTGTTGTTGTTGTTGTTATTACTATCATCATTATTATCATTACTATTGTCATCATCATTATTATTATCATTGTTTGTATCATTGGTCAAAAACTATAATTAAACACGAATTAAAACTATCCATAGTGTGTGTGTGTGTGTGTGTGTGTGTGTGTGTGTGTGTGTGTGTGTGTGTGTGTGTGTGTGTGTGTGTGTGTGTGTGTGTGTGTGTGTGTGTGTGTGTGTGTGTGTGTGTGTGTGTGTGTTTTCTGAAGATTATATTGTTGTTGCTTTGGTGTACTAGCGTTTAATCCCCTCCCTTTCAGTTTCCCAACGCCCGAACTTTTGAATACTAGGAAAAGTTTACATATGAAGACCCACGCGACACACATCACAAGGACGACACGGCAAGGGAGAGGAAGACTTAAGGAAAGGAGTGAGTGTTCCTGGTGATTCCTCCCTTCAAAAAGATCAAGGTAATAATAATAATAATGATAATAATAATAATAATAATAATAATAATAATAATAATGATAATAATGATGATGATGAATAAATTATAAAATATCTAGATAATGAATGCACGTAATAATGTCAGATGTAAGAAGAAAACGGTGAGGTCAGACAGGGTATTGGCAAAGAAACTAAACATTACATTCCTTACTATCACTTCATCCTTACATAATCATGTCTCTGACCAGTCCGATATTACCAATGAAAAAATATATATAATAGTTGAAAATATTACCAATGAAGCTAAAACATATACTTTTCCTACAATTAAACGAGTCAAGGCTGGTAACACCACCTTCACCCTTACCCCCCAAACCGGTACCTTCCCTTGACCTCTGCGGGACGGGGTCAAGTGAGTTGGGTTGACGCCTCTTGGCTGGTCAGTGAGGGTTGTATTGCATCTTGTTCCTCACCTCGATAGCATGTGTTCTTAGATCTTGTGCGGGGGAAGTAAAGGATATTGTATGTGTAGGTGAGTTAAGGCAAGGGTAGTCAAGGGAAAGTGTGTACCGTCTCATACTGTCTTGGTGGTGGTCAGTCAGTTCTAGTGTTGTGGAGATGAAGGAATAATTGCAGTTCAAAGGTAAGTATTAGTGTTGTTGTGACTGTATTAATTGTATCAGTGTGCCTTGATTAAAGTGATGTAATGGAAGGGATAGCTTGTTGTAGCATTGTGACTTTTCATGTTAAGGAATCGCTTGCTCTATTAACGTGACCTTTGCTTGTGTGAGGAGCTGTTTCATATATCAGTATGACTTGCAGTGTAACGAAAACCTAGATATTATCAGTGACTTGGTTTGATTACGTTTGCTCCCCGTCCTCTACCACTATGAGCAGGGCGACCACTGACCTGACCTCCTGTACTTCACTCACTACAAAGAAATACCAAAGGAAAAACGAGGAAGGTGTACATCAGGTAGTGGTATGTGTCCCTCGAACGTCGTGGTGCCTGACAGTACCGCGTTTCTACCACTTTCACTTATGCTTCAGCGAGGAAGATTTTGTCCAACTGCACGGTCGAAGGTCAGCTTTATGGCTGGTGCATTGATCAAATAATAGTTTCTCTTCTCACTACCTTTCATTTCTATTGTATCTACAGGAATGCCAAGCGATGGTTTTTAGGAATGAGTTAGACAGGTAATGCCATGAGTAGTAAGAGAAAGTGAGGCAGCCTGACCTTTGCTACGACACCTTTAGTTAAGCTGAAAGAGCGAGCTGCAGGAGGACTGAGTTAGTGTAGCTCTGTTCCGTGAGACGCCAGTGTGTGTAGTGGTTCCTTAGGACATAGCTGGCAGAATAATGTAAGAGAGAGAGAAAGAAAAAACCGGACACCACTGACAATGTAGAGTTACTGAGGGCACTAAACCAAAGCTTACAGGAAGGAGACACACTCAGCACTAGCCTCGTGTTCACTTAGCATAGAAACAATCTGGTTCAGCACAACACAGGCATCATGACCATCACGTTCACTTGGCTGGATTACCTCATCTTCGTGTTGGTGTTGGTCTTCTCGATCCTGATCGGCATCTACTTCGCCATCCGCTCCAAAGATGAAGCTAATGAGGAGTTCCTTCGAGGTAGCCGTACTCTGACATGCCTGCCAGTGTCCATGTCCCTCGTTGTCACCTACATTTCAGCCATCGCAGTGCAAGGTAAGTCACCCACCTGTGGGAATATTACAAACAAGGTAGGGCGAGGGTGTTGTGAAGGAGTACGAACCCATAGTTATGTTGATCATGCAATACACACAATAACAATACTCGATTCAGTGTGGTGTCATCAACTTAGTGTATGGCACATGCAGGGGGCACGGCCGAGTCTTACTACCATAGCATCCAGCACGTGGTGGGTCACATTGGGTCGCTTTCCATACCCGTCGTGGCTGCGGTGTACATCCCCTTCTACTATGAGCTGGATCTCATCTCCATTAACCAAGTGAGTCATTTGAATCATGGTTTTATCAAAGACATCACCTCTTTCCGACATATCCCGTTGCCATGCACTTCCTGTATTGCACTTTCAATTGTAATGTCATGACAGTATAACATTCACAGCACATCAGGCACAACGTGACATAACTTTTACATACCTGTACAAGGAAGATGCACTGGTGAGTAGGCGCCTTTCTCTTCCCTTGCAGTACCTTGAGATGCGGTACAACTCACTGGCAACGCGGCGGGTGGCCAGCGCGCTCTTCATCATTCAAATCTTGCTGAACCAGGCGGTGGTCATCTACGCCCCCGCCCTCGCACTTGCTGCTGTAACAGACTTCCCGATCTGGGTCTCCATAGTTACCGTGGGCGCCATTGCTTCTTTTTACACTGCCATTGTACGTTACTTGTTTGTTCATTAATTTTTCAACTAAATAGTGTGAAGTGCAGTTGTCACATCCTAACGCCCATCGTGGCATGGAGCTTGTCGATCACATTTTTACCTCTTTCCCCATCACCACCACCACCACCACCACCACCACCACCACCATCACAGTGATTGAAGGCTACTCAATCTTCCATCATCAATGCAGACAACAATCACTAGTTCACCTTAGAACGCAAAGACTGTCCGTACAAGAAGACAATAAAATGTAATGACAAACGCTGTGTTCGTCATAATAGTCAGAAAGTGTACTGGTACAGTATTGGCAATCCTGGCACCAACACTTGACTTGTTCTTCCAGGGCGGCATGAAAGCAGTGGTGTGGACGGACGCCTTCCAGTTCTTGGTACTCTTTGGCGGTTTAGTGGTGATCAACGTGATGGGCGTGATCAACGTGGGTGGGATTGGGAAGGTGTGGGAGGTGGCGGTGCAGCATGACAGAGCAGGACCACAGATTCTTAAGTAAGAGAGAGAGAGAGAGAGAGAGAGAGAGAGAGAGAGAGAGAGAGAGAGAGAGAGAGAGAGAGAGAGAGAGAGAGAGAGAGAGAGAATGTAATAGAGTATAATGTTATGGTTTGTATCCAACAGGGGCGTTCCCGGAGTATCCACCACCCAGGATGGATCTTTCCACTGAATCCTTCCTCTCATCTAATTTTAGTCTACTTTCTGATGCCAATACTAAATCTTTGAAGTGGTATAATGAAAAACTAAAAACTTATCATTCAGCCCAGTGGCACTGGCTTATGACTGTCATCGTGATTCCTCCACTGACGGACTATAATGTATTTTATGAATTAGACATTCACACAGGGCGTGCGATGCCAGCCTCAGCGCTTAAGCGCGGACCCGCTTTTACTAATTACTTATGTTTGTATGTGGTTCTATGACACAAACAATATTCTTGGCCTCACCTTAAGCTGTGTGTGTGTGTCAGTTGGCAGGTTAGCGTGTTTGAGCGATACACGGTGTGGGGAATGATATGGGCTGGCTTCCTCAACGGCATGTCTACCTTTTGCTCCTCGCAGACAGCCTTCCAACGCTACTCCAGCATGAAGAACCTCAAGCACGCCTACACGTGGGTATCAGGCGCACACACGCCATACAAGTACTAGTATTAGTGGAAGAGCAGTGCTAGTACATAGTTTCTAGTTGTGCAATACATTAGTTTTTGTAAACACTGAAGAAATGATCGTTGATGTGAGTAAGTAGGATATATATATATATATATATATATATATATATATATATATATATATATATATATATATATATATATATCGAGGCATCACTTAAAAAATCTAACCCACGCTACTAACGGGCGGAGGCCGCCCATCTAAGGCCTCTATTAAGCCTACCGGCGACACGGCTAAATGATGAATGAAAATATATGTATATATATATATATATATATATATATATATATATATATATATATATATATATATATATATATATATATATATATGTCACAATGTCACAGCCAAAGGCAGGTGCATCACGGTTTCACTGTTTATCGTAGAGCTGACACATACAAGTGTAAAATTAAAATTTTATCTATACATACTTTCTTGACCAGAATAATTATTTGGTCTGTTTCCCTGATTCTTCTCTTCCCCTTTTGCAGATTAGTTTTCCTCTTGATCCCTTATGGTTTGATCCTCTCTTTCCTGCTGTCCCTTGCAGGTGCGTATAGAACCATTGTGTTAGTGTAAGCCTCAGTACACATGACCTTGTATATTGGTGAGTTGAAATCAGGTGATTAAGGTGACCAATGTAAACATGGCAGTGATTACCCCTTCCAGGATTAGTGATGTTTGCCACCTATGTTGACTGTGACCCTCTGGCTGCTGGCCTCATCACCTCCAAGGACCAGATCCTCCCATACTATGTGATGGACCGCCTCAACTCCACGCCAGGAGTGGCTGGAGTGTTTGTTGCTTGCATCTTCTCAGGAGCTCTCAGGTGAGACTCACATTAACAAACTCTCTATTGCTTAAACAACAATGGCAGACAGATCATGACCTTATATCATCTACAACACGTCACCTTCCAGCATCCAGATCCAGCTGCTCATTGCTTAACTCTATGATGCCAAATGAATAATACTGTAATGAATAGTGTTCTCACCTCATTGTTTAGGACACCCACACCCAGCTGCCTGCTGCTGACAGTGTAATGGAAAACAGGCAGTATCTTCATGATTTCCTCCTTTCACTACATGCAACACTTCACCTTCCAGCACCATTTCGTCGGGAGTGAACTCTCAGGCAGCAGTCACGTGGGAGGACTGGCTCTCCATGTCAGACTATTGCCGCAAACTGCCTCCCTCCACCCAGGTCTTCATCACCAAACTCATGGGTGGGTTGTTACCTTAGTCTATGAACGCTGCAACTGGACAATGATTGAGGCAGTGATTACAATGGTTCCTGTATCTCCTCAGCCTTTGGGTATGGCTTAATAGCTATTGGGTTGGCCTTCATTGCTGGCAGCATGGGTGGCGTGTTGCAGGCAGCTGTAGCCGTCACCTTTGCTGTGGCAGGACCTCTTTATGCTGCCTTCAATCTGGCCATCTTTGTGCCCTTCAGCAATGCCAAGGTGAGCTGGCCCAAAGAACACAAATATTGAACGTAAGATTACAGCTTCCCTAGGGAAATCTTCAACTTTTTTTTTCTTCCTATATCCTTAACCCTTGGCGCCGGTAGGCTTACTGGAGACCTTAGATGGTCGGCCTCCGTCCATTAGTAGAGTGGGCTTAGATTTTTATATAGAGATGCTAAATCCACTTATTATTGATACGAATAAGAATTTTGTAAGCACTTTTTTTCAACAGGGATCCTGTGCCTCGATGATCGTGGGAACATTGGTGGCATTAGGACTTTATTTTGGTGCCATGGTAGTAGGTCTGACACCACAGCTCCTGCCCACCTCCACGGATGGCTGTCCAGCCAATATCACCATTCCACCACCATCAAGCACTCCAGTTATTACGTATGCATCTTGATGAATCACAAAAACAATCACAACTGAAATATGATTCATGAAATTTGAAATGGTCCTAAATTTCAGACATCTATATGTTAATAAAGTGAAAATCCTAATGAGAAACAAAATATAAATCCAAATACATGAGACTTTTTGACATGCTTATTTAAAGTGTTTATTACCAGCGTGGATGACTTAGACTACCCCAAGAAGCTGCTTGGTGTGTCCTACGTACTTCTTGGCACTGTTGGATTCCTGTCATCCACTGTTATCGGCATCTTGGTCAGTGTAGCCACTGGTAAGTTGGCAGCCTTCACATCCTAAGTAAGGCTGAGGCACAACTCTCAACAAACAAGTGTACACACACTTATACATAAACATTGGATTTATGTTAGTTAATTAGTTAATGTTCATTTCCTTGGTTGAAGAAATCTTTTCCTTCACAGCTTCCTGCTTTCAGTCATTTCTAAGACCATGATGATGTTAACTCCCTGTACTGATTCTCAAGTTTATTTTGTTTTGCTTATTACGTACTCTGGTCATTAACGGATGTTATTGTTGCACAGGAGGGAATGGAGGCCGGCCCATCAAGGAACACCTGGTACACAAGTGGGTTAGGTGGGCTCTGCCTGACCCCAACCCTAGTGACAATTATCACGTCAATCTCCACACTGCCAATACTCGACTATGAACTGTTGTCCTTAAGCTTATTTCACACATATTTTTTCTCCATTATTGTAAATACATATTGTAACGATGGGGGATAGTGGCGCGAATGTTTCGCGGGCTGGGGAGAAGACACGGGATTTGTAGCGTCATCTGCCAGTCTGGGTACAGTGGGTAGCGTCTTGTTCAGGGGAAGACGTGAGTGCCGATTGTACATAGAAGGATAAGATTCAGTAAATCAGAGAGGATTGAGAGTACTGTGGTTTTCCTCACCCTGCCTCGAATGCCCAGAAGGTTATAGTGTGTCACCTTGCAGTCCACCAATAGATGCACGAACCCACGGAGTGAGGAGGGAGTGCCTGCCAACCACACATCACCCACCCAAGGCCGCACCGAGGAGGCAGCAGCTGAGTTTGTGATGGTGCTGTGTCGTAAGTGGTGGTGTGACAAGACAAGATAAACCTCTTCCTTTCTTTAAAGCGTAACAATATCATAATGTTCACTGGTCCTTTTTGCGTCGCTGTCAAGAAACACCAAGTGAATTGCGATGAAAGAAAAGACTGCAAGTAGATTATTGGGTTTATTCCTGACGTTCACTAGATAAGATCAACTACGATGTGAAAATTGTTTTGGTCATGCAAATATTTGATTGTTATCACTTCTGACATCCAGCACGGAATGGTGTGGTGGTGGTGATGGATGAAAAAAATATTTGGAAAAGTGTATAACTGTGTATAAAGATGACAATGAAGTTCTCTCTGGTACTGACTCGTGTACAGCTTAGGCAACCTCACTAAGCATGCTCATTGCTTATAATATTGTTCAGTGAGTGACCGTCTCTGACCTTGGCATGTAAGGCTCTACTGACAGTTTGCAGCGCGTTGTGTTTGTACACTCACTTTCACTTTTGCTTTACCTATGAAACCTGATTTTGCTCAACTATGCATGTAATCAGGTTTATGGCGGATGAAAGATCATTATATATAACATGATCCTGTTTTTCTTCAGTATCGTCCATTTTTGTTGCATCGTTATTCAGATCAAACGATGATCCTTTGCTATGAACTGCGAAAGTAAATGTTAGGAGTAGTAAGTGAAAGTGAGGACTGACCTGTGATATGACACTTTAGTTGTACCGAGGCAGCGGCCAGCAGGAGAACAATACTTGTGCTGGTCCCTTCAGCGAGACGTTACAGAGAAACACAACATCTGGTATATGATCGTTTCCTCAGAGAGTCAGATTTCTAACCTTTCCCGCTATACTTCCGTAGTTGGACGGGTGGCCGAGCGTTAAACTGCTTCTGAAGCGAACACAACCTCTGCACCATGCGTGACACCTTCGCTTGGCCGGACTATCTCATTTTCGTGTTAGTGCTGGTTTTCTCGCTCCTTGTCGGTGTCTACTTTGCAATTCGCTCCAAGGATAAGGCTAACGAAGAGTTCCTCCGGGGCAGCCGCACGCTAACATGCCTTCCAGTGTCCATGTCCCTCATCGTCACCTACATTTCGGCCATCGCGGTGCAAGGTAAGTCATTATTCTTCCAAAGTAGGTATGTCTTATTTGAGGTAAACAAATTAAATGTTATATTGCTCATGCATAACGCACATCAGCGTCACTATTTGAATGAGTGTGGTGTGGTCAACCTTGTGCTGGGTACGTACAGGGGGCACGGCGGAGACTTATTACCACAGCATCCAAAGCGCGGTGGGCAATGTGGGGGTGTTGGCCATGCCTCTCGCAGCTGCTGTTTACGTCCCCTTCTATTATGACCTAAATCTCATCTCTATCAACCAGGTGAGTCAGCCTCTACCCGACACATTGTTACAGAACCACACTTCCTCAACCATATCAAGACAGCCAGACACAACCTAACATTCAACAGCACATCAGACAACAACATTGAACATATCACTTACCGATATATTCCGTTGCCATGCACTTCCTGTATTGCACTTTCAATTGTAATGTCATGACAGTATAACATTCACAGCACATCAGGCACAACGTGACATAACTTTTACATACCTGTACAAGGAAGATGCACTGGTGAGTAGGCGCTTTCTCTTCCCTTGCAGTACCTTGAGATGCGGTACAACTCACTGGCAACGCGGCGGGTGGCCAGCGCGCTCTTCATCATTCAAATCTTGCTGAACCAGGCGGTGGTCATCTATGCCCCCGCCCTCGCACTTGCTGCTGTAACAGACTTCCCGATCTGGGTCTCCATAGTTACCGTAGGCGCCATCGCTTCTTCCTACACTGCCATTGTAAGGCTTGTTATGTTATGGAGTCAATCACACGCGATATAAACAACTTCTTTCCCCACCACTAACATGACCACCAGACGTGTCTAACCCTCTTTCTCCTCTTCCACCTTCTCCCGTCATCACAAACAAACATTTCCAGTTCTCTTTAAAACGTATAAACTGTCCATGAAACAGGACAACAAATGATGGACAGTGTATTGCCACAACTGTCATTTCATCGCCTTATTTAATGTTTCCAGGGCGGCATAAAGGCAGTGGTGTGGACGGGACGCCTTCCAGTTCATGGTTCTCTTCGGCGG